>CAUYON010156845.1:0-10237 GCA_963573935.1 Arctocebus calabarensis
TTTGTCAACTGAAACCAGTAACTGATGGTTATAGTGATTTTCTTTTTTTTTTTTGAGACAGAGCCTCAAGCTGTCACCCTGGATAGAGTGCTGTGGCATCACAGCTCACCACAACCTCCAATTCCTGGGCTCAAGCAAGTCCCTTGCCTCCGTCTCCCAAGTAGCTGGGACTATAGGCGCCCGCCACAACGCCTGGCTGTTTTTTGGTTGCAGCCGTCATTGTTGTTTGGCGGGCCCGGGCTGGATTTGAACCTACCAGCTCGAGTGTACGTGGCTGGCACCTTAGCCCATTGAGCCACAGACGCTGAGCCTATAGTGATTTTCTTAAACATCAGCCAGCCCTTTCTTCACTTTCTTCGACTGACTTCTCTGAAGTTATTGGTGAGGAACACTGCCTTGAGCTTCCTGTTGCAGTTCATTAATGGTAAAGCACTATTCTAGGAATTAGAACATGCTACATCCCATACCTCCTCCCATGCCACCCATTGCACCCATTCCAAGGTCCTTCTCTTTAGGAAGTTCTGTGACTGCAACTTCTGCTGTAGTTAACAGAGAAGCCACTCTAGCAGCATCCAGTAAAGCATCCTTTGTTGGATCAATGACTTCTTTTTCCACCATATTCACAAAATCTCCAATCATAGCATCATGACTAACTACTGAGGAATTTTGCATTATTTTCTCAACTATCCTTCAACACCTGCATTCTTAGCAACAGTCATTTTTGGAGTTTTGAGTGTTCCTTTAATAATTTTTATACCAATTTTTTGATCTTCATTAGCTGGAGGTAATGAGTACAAGGCTGGAATGCCCTGGAGCAGTGAACAACCCCCTCCCCAAACAATGCCTTCTTCAACAGCAGCTCTTGTAGCATCAAGGGCATCTGTAACTCTTTCTTTTCATTTACTTCAACATCACTTGTTCTACCAACCTTCAGCACAACTACTCCATCAGAAAGTTTTGCCAGACATACTTTCAGTTTTTCCTTTTCATATTCACTAGTTGTAATCTCTTACTGAGCGATGATTTTTTGAATACGTTTTTCAATTTGAGCCATGTCACCTTTTCCTTTCAAGAGCATAGTATCATCTTTGGTCACAATGACCTCTCCCAATTTTTCCCGAGTCATGAGGCTGAACATCTTCAAGATTTAGGTCAACCCCTCTTCTCTGAACACTGCGCCACCAGTAGCAATAGCCATATCTTTAATCAAGCTGGCTCTTTCTGTTATCACCAAAATCTGGAGCTTTGACTGCTACAACTTTGAAGACTAACTTTTAGTCTATTCAAAATGAGTGTACTTAGAGCTTCTCCATCAACATCTTCAGCAATTATGCCCAAGGGCTTATGGTGAACATTGGCAATTTCAAGAACAGGTACAATTGATTGGACACTAGAAGTTTTCTTTTCACTTAATAGAACATGGGCATTCTGGAATTCACATTTCTGACCTTTGATGTGTTAATAAAATATGGAGAAATACAGCCTTGGTTAGACTTCATGCCTTCAATAATTTCTAATTTATCATTCAGTGTTTTTCCATCCTTTATTGTGATGACGCCTTTTCTTCCTTTTCTTTGCATCAGAAGTGATGCTATCAATTTCTTTGTCTCTGTTTGCAGAAATCATAGCCACCTGAGCAATTTCTTCAGGGGTTGTCACAGGTTTAGATTGCTTCTTCAGTTCAGCTATGACAGCATGAACAGTTAACATCACACCTCTCGTGATTTCCAGTGGATTGAGCACCTTTGTTAATCTTCTCGAAGCCTTCCTTGGCAAAAGACTGTGCCAGCACAATGGCAGTGGTGGTACCATCCCCAGCCTCTTCATTTGTTTTATTAGCCACATCTTGAACAAGTTTAACTCCAATATTTTTATATTTATCCTTTAAGTCAATTGACTTTGCAACAGTCATGCCATCTTTGGGCCTTCTTCAACTCTATTCAATAATCACTGTTCTTCCCTTAGTCCCTCTTGTAACAGCTACAGCATCAGCTAAAAGATCTACACCTTGAAGCATTAAGGCTCGGGCATCTCCACCAAATTTTACATCTTTGGCGTAAGCCTGAGTGAGATGGGGAGCCAGTGTCCTGGACACTGGTCTTATCTGGCAAAGAAGATAAGTATGTGTGTAATTGAAGCATTTTTGTGGGGCGGCGGTGCAGCATGGCAGGTCATTGGTGGCGGCAAGTGAGGGCAGACATATTAATTGGAAAATTTAGGATCACAAATTTTCCTATCCTTGGTCCTCTCCTAACATTTGTCTTCCTCCTTCCCCCCCGTTTTCCCTCAAATTTCTCTTGATTTAAAATTTTAAAAATATTACTACATAATAAAATTGACCTTTTTTGTACAGTTTTATGACTTTTAGTACATATATTAATTCATGTAACAACCACCACAGTCACAGTACAGAGCATTTTCATCATCCCAGAAAACTTTCATTATATCCCTTTATAGTCACACAGTCTCCTGGCATCTACTGATCTGTAGTTTTGTCTTTTCAAGAATGTTTTATGAATAAAATACTTTTGAGACTGCCTTCTTACACGTAGCCTGATGCCTTTGAGATTCATCTAAGTTGTTGAATGAATTGAGAGTTTGTTCCTTTTTATTGCTGGATAGTATAACAGCAACAGGATGTACTACAGTTTATACAAATTAACTCACTAAAAGACATTTGGTTTGTTTCCAAGTTTTGGTGATTATGACCAGAGCTGCCATAGACATTTATGTATGGATTTTGTGAGAACATAGGTTTCATTTCATAAGGATAAATGCACAGGAGTACCATTATGGGTTTTGTGCTAAGTGTGTATTTCCATTTATCAGAATCTACCAAACTTGTTTTCAGAGTGGATTTGTCTATCTTTGTGCATTCCCATTAGCAGCGTGGGAGAGTTCCAGTTGCTCTTTATCCTCATCAGCACTTTACATTGTCAGTGTTATTTATTTATTTAATGTTAATCATTTAAAATATTAATTTTATTTTAGCTATAGTAAGTAGCAAATTACAGTAAAAAAACCAAGACAGTTGAGACAAGAGACACTGGAAGAAAGGAAAAATTTTTACATTTTAGTTAACAGTATTTTTTCTTTGCTTTTTAAAATAAAATTATTTTTAATTAGTATCAGTTTATGATAGTTGTACATATTGGGTACATAATGATGTTTTATATTTGTAGGGTATTGTGATGTTTTGATGTAAGCATACAATGAGAATCAAATCAGGGTAATTGTGAGTTGTGGTATCCATTGCTGTAGGCATTTATCATTTCTTTGTGCTAGGAACATTGTATTTCTTTATGTTAGCCATTCTAATATGTATTTGGTGTTTGTTTGTTTTTCCTTTTTTGAGACAGAGTCTTACTATGTCGCCCTTGGTAGAGTGCTGTGGCATCACAACTCACAGCAACTTCAAACTCTTGGGCTTAAGCAATTTTCTTGCTTCAGCCTCCCAAGTAGCTGAGGCACCCCCCACAGCGCCTGGCTGTTTTTTTCATTGTAGTTGTCATTGTTGTTTGGCAGTCCTGGGCTGGATTCGAACCCTCTAGCTTGGGTGTATGTGGCTGGTGCCCTAGTTGTTTTTTTAAAAACAAGTATTATTGAGATATAATCCACACACCATAAAATTTCCTACAATCTAGGTTTAAAATAATTTCATCTCTCAAAAGGAAACCTCATCCTTATTTGTAGTTACTCTTATCTTTTACCTTACCCAAACCCCAAGCAACTACTGATTTTTTTGTCTCTGTATTTGTCTATTCTGGACATTTACTTTAAATGGAATCATATAATATGTGATCTTTCGTGAGTAGCTTCTATCACTTAACATATTTTGAAGCTTCATCTATGTTGTAACATGTATTTGTTCATTCTTGTGGCTGGATAATATTACCTTGTATGGATATACCACATTTTGTCTATCCATTTATCGGTTGATGGACATTTGGTTGTGCCTGCTTTTTAGCTTTAAATAATAATGCTGTGAGCACATATGTACAAGTTTTTGTGAGGACTTCAGTTCTCTTGAGTAGAATTACTTGATCACTCTATGTTATAACTATATATTTAACCTTTGTGGAATTGCCAAAGTGTTTTCTAAAGTGAGTGCACCATTTTACAATCCTACTAGCAGTGTATGAGGGTTCTAATTTCTCTACATCTTTGCTAACACTTGTTGTTATCTGTGTTTTTGATTGTAGTTAGCTGATGGGTGTCAAGAGATATCTCATTGTGGTTTTGACTGGCATTTTTCTAAAGACTGTGGAACATCTTTTCTTGTACTTATTGACTATTTGTGTGTCTTTTTTAGGGGGGGATATGTATTCTGATCCTTTGTCCAATTGTGTTGTCTATCTTTTAGTGTTGAATTGTAAAAATTCTTTGTATATTCTAGATACAAATTCTTCACCAGATTTGTACCAGTAGAACCTCTATAAGTTGACCACCCAAGAGACTGTAACAAACTAGTTAGCATAGGGAGGTGGTTAGCATAAGGAACTAGGCCTGTTATTCTGTTACGTGCATGTTGTACATGTCTGGTCTTTGAAAATTAGATTAACTTAAGTAGGTGGTCATTGTAGGGAGTTAGTCAATGATGGATGTTCTACTGTAATTTGCAAATTTTTCCCTCCATTTTTTGATTTATCTTTTGCTTCCTTGGTCGTGTTCTTTGAAGCACAAGTGTTTTACATTTTGGCGAAATCCAATTGATCTATATTTTCTTTGTTGCTTGTCCTTTTGGTGTTGTATCTAAGAAATTATAAGTACATCTGTTATAAGAGTTTTACAGTTTTAGCTCTTAGAGTTAGGACTGTAATTCATATTGAATTGATTTTGGGGAATGCGTAAGGTAGCTATCCAACTTCATTCCTTTTGCATATGGCTGTCTAGTCTCAGCATCATTTATTAAAAAGACTGTTCTTTCTCATTGAATTGTCTTCGCACTCTTGTCAAAAATCAGTTTACCATAAAGTCCATTTATTTCTGGACTCACAATTTTATTCCATTCATCTGCGTGTCCATTTTGATGTCAGTATTACATTGTCTTTTTCTTCAAGACAGAGTCTTGTTCCATCTCCCTGGTTAGAGTACAGTGGCCTCCTCGTGGCTCACTGCAACCTAAACTCCAGGACTTAAGCAGTCCTCCTGCCTCAGCCTCCCGAGTAGGTGGGCTAATAGGCACATTCCACCATGCCCTGCTAATTTTTCTAGTTTTTGTAAAGACAGTGTCTTGCTCTTGTGCAGGTGGTCTCGAACTCCTGACCTGAAGCACTCCTCCTGCCTCAGCATCCTAGAATGCTAGGATTATAGGTATGAGCCACTGTGTCCGACCCAGTATTACATTGTCTTATTACTATAGCTTTGTAGTTTTGAAATTGGGAAGTGTGAGTCCTCTGACTTTATTCTTCTTAAAGTTGTTTTGGCTAGAATAAAATTTTATAAATTTAAATCGGATCAAGTAATACTCTGCTTGAAAAAATCTTTAAATCATCCAGGCGTGGTGGCTCATGCCTGTAATCTCAGTACTTGGGAGGCTGAGGCCGGTGGATTGCCTGAGTTCACAGGTTCGAGATCAGCCTGAGCCAGAGCGAGACCCCCGCCTCTAAAAAATAGCCGGACGTCGTGGCGAGTACCTGTAATCCCAGCTACTTGGGAGGCTGAAGCAGGAAGATCACTTGAACCCAAGAGTTTGAAGTTGCTGTGAGCTAAGACAGTACAGCACTTTGCCAAGGGTAACCAAGTGAGACTCTGTCTTAAATAAAAAGAAAGAAAAATCTTTAAATCAGTGACATCTAATTTTAATATATCCAGCATTATATTTCACCTCTAACTTGATCCATAAAATTTATAATCTGACCTCTGCCCATTTTTTCATTTCTCACCCATTTTCACTCTTCCTCGCTGCCTTGTAGTTACATTGGCCTATTTCTTGCTTCTTGAAAGCTTTAAAAAGTCATTACAAGACTTTTGCATATCCACATACTTTTTCTTTGAGTGCTATTCTTCTCTTCATTCTACCTAACTCCTATTCATTCTTGTTCTTAGCCTAAATACCATTTTAAAAGAAAGACTATTCTTATTAAATATTGATTTATCTTCCCCAGATGGAGAAGTAACACATACATGTTTAGTATAGCAAACTTGAAAAATGAAGGTATATACACACACACACACTCACAGAAAACAGAAGACACATGTTTAATGTTGTAGACACATCTAATGTCCCCTTGTTATTTGGTCCTTTGTTCCTTGTTTTCCTTTTCTATTTGGAAGCTTGCAGAATTATTTCCTTTATACTTGAAATTGTCAAGATGTTTCCAGGTAGGTCTATTTTCATTTGTTTTGCGTAAAATGTAGGCCTCACATCTATAGACTAGTATCTGTTTATAGTTTAGGAAAGTTTTCTTTTTTGGTACTTGTCATGTAATTTTAGTTTCTTCAATATTGTTATTCTATGATTGACTCTTCTTTGTTTTCTGTAACTTTCTTTTCTCACCATTTTTTCCTTTTCTTTCCACACAGCCCCTTTTAAATTGAATATTGGGATGACATCTTAAGTGTATCTTTTATATAATGGATACAGTTTTTCTGCATAGACATTTCAGTGCTATATTGCTACCAATTGTCTTAATGTTTTTTCCTTTTTTCTTTCTTTATTTTTATTTATTTTTTTATTGTTAGGATTCATTGAGGGTACAAGAAATCAGGTTGTACTGATTGCATTTGTTAGGTAAAGTCCCTCTTATAATTGTGTCTTGAACTAATGTTTTTTTCTTTGCAGATTTTCTTACTAAGCCAATCTTTTAACCACAACCTAGTCTCGCTTTGTCATTCTTTACTGAAGCTTTGTATAGTGCCTAGCACAATGATATGTGCTCAAAAATATGTTGAATGAATGACTGAAAGATTGAATACAAGAGTTAACAAGAATAAGATCTTGGCTGGTGTAACCTACTAAAATTTTTTTTAGTAATACTGTTTTTAAAAAACAGCAGTATTGACATGTTTTATATACCATAAAATTCACCTATTGTAAGGGTATAAATTCAGTGATTTTTAGTAAATTTAGAGTTAGACTATGAGGATAGTCCAGTTTTAGAACATTTCAGTCACTGAGACAGTTCCTTTATGCCTGTTGCAGTTAAATCCCTGCTTCTATTCCCTGCTTTCTGTCTCTATAAATTTGGCTTTGTGTAGACACTTCATATAAATGTATGCTAATGTTGTTGCTCATATATATACACACACATACTTTTAGACTTGCTTATATGTAAACACCTTAGTATATGTATTTAAATAAAGTATCTAAAAACCCACACATGCATATATACTTTTATAATTGTTTTTATTTTTTAAGCATGGCTTTCTGGGGGTTACCTCCCTGTCTGCATAGCTTAGCAATCAGTAGTTAGCCAGTGCTTGGACAATGGTTGTACTCAAACTTCTTGAGCCAGTCAAACTTTTGTCCTCTGTCAATAGATCTGTGTGTGGGTAGGGGAGCATGTTCAAAGTTCATAGTTTTCAGATCTGCTCTTGTTTTTACTTTCCACTGAGTCCTTTTATGTCCCCTCTGTGCCAGTGGGCTGCTTTAGAGTTGGCCACAAAGTTGGCCCAACGATGACTGTAACCTCAGCCTCCTATAGTTGTTCACACTCTTGCTCACCCACCACCTGGCACGTCACTTATACTGACAGTGCAGCTAGGCATGTGTGTTATTCATCACTCCAAATTCAGCAAACTCCTTTCTACCCCAGCAATAAAGCTATCAGTCTTACGGCCCTGTCCTGCCCTGTAGAACCTCTGTAGTGGGTAGATAGCAGGGTGGGAGTAGCCTTACACAGACTCATACTGTTCTTACCCAACTTTTAGCAATTTTTAAAGCATGAATGCTTCTCAGATTGTTGTATTTCGTTGGTAGATTTCCAGAGCACTAAAAAGATTGGTTTGTGAATTTTATTTAGCTTTATAATTGGTTTTTTGGAAAGAAGATTGGCTACCTTCTTACTAGGCTATAGTTGGAAATCCTGCCTCTCAGAATGTATTCTTTTTCTAGTGTAGTTAGTCATCTCCCCAGGTATTTGTGCTGTATTAGTCCCAGTTCTCCAGAAAAACAGAACCAAACTGCTGTTATTAGTTAGGCTTCTTCAGAAAGACAGAAACAATAGGCAGGTCAAGGCAAACTATTAAGACCGGCAGGTTTGCAGCTGGGGCAAAAGCAAGTTTGCAGAATTGGAGTGGTGAATAGCACATATGCCCACTGTTTGTGAGTGTGTATTAGTATGTGTGTATGTGAGAGAGAAATTGATTTTAAGGAACTACCTCATGAGAGTGTGGAGCTGGCAGTTCTGAAATCAATAGGGCATTGGGCAAATAGGAACTGATGTTACAGTCTGAACTCCAAATTCTATAAGGCAGCATGCTAGAAATGCAGGCAGAATTTCTATGTTGTAGACTTGAGGAGAATTCCTTCTTTTTCAGGAAACCTTTGCTCTTAAGGCCTTTAGCTATTAAATGAGTTCGTCCGTTTTATCGAAGATGATCTGTTTTACTCAAAATCTGTTGATATAAATGTTATCACACATAAAAAATATCTTCACTGCAGTGTCTAGACTGGTATTTTATGTGTCAAGTTGACACATAAAATAATCAGTGTCTAGCTAAATAAGTAGTTCTGTTTCACATACATGCCCCTGCTTTTACGTACTCTTGTCTTTGGTCATGGTGTTATTTGCAATTTAGAGTATTCTATGTGTCCAAATCTTATCTGTCCTTCCAAGGGCTGGATCACAGACATGTATACACAGAATTTTCTTTGCACCCTATGTACCAGCTCTCCTGAAGTACTTGCTGTCACCTAATTATGCTGTGTTCTGTCTTGCCTTTGTGTTTTTTCACACAAGTTCCTGTGGCTTAGAGTATCCTTCTCTCCCATTTTCCCTAAAGTTCATATAGCTTTCTCAAGTAGACTATGTGCTGCTCCTTTTCGTTATGTTTGCATTGTCCCTTTGCATATTTCTACTGAGGCACTGATCTTATTGTATTGTTATTTTTTGCATATCTGTGTCTAAAAGACTGTTTTCCAAGAGCAGAGGTCACTACACTGTCATCCTTTTCAAAGTTCACCCTCCTAAGTATCTGGTCTGCAGCACCAAGATAAGTTGTGTATTAAATAAACTGAACCTCTGTTAAAGATTTAGAAGTCATATCTTGTATTTCTTCTGTAATTTCTCTTTATAGTAGGATGTGGAGATAGTGACTACTTTGAGATGAAGCAAATGGAATACATGAGTCATTACAAAAGTTTTAGATACACAAAAATCAAAAAAATGTAAGATTCATGTAGACGGAAACAAATGAAGCCCTCCCAGCAACACCAATAAGCCGAGCAAGTTGAAACTTGCTTAGGTGAATCAGAAAGGTTGCTATTGACTGTATTTTTGGAAATGAAATAATGGACCATAACACATTTGTCTTGAAACTTTGATAGTGACCCATGTATCATAGATCAGTCTTGGGTTGTATTCCAGATATGCTTGGACATATTAAATATTCCCTTGACTCACTGATACAGTTTTACTTGCTTTTCCATTCTGTGCTAAGTACATAGCATTTAGCATTGTTGCATTAAGAAAGCTTTTTCTGACTGGGTGCCTATAGCTCAGTGGTTAGGGCAGTGGCCACATGCTCCAGGGCTGGTGGATTCAAACCCAGCCTGGGCCTACTAAACAAAACAAACAAACAAAATAGCTGGGTGTTGTGGTGGGCGCCTGTAGTTCCAGCTCCTAGGGAGGCTGAGGCAAGAGAATCACTTAAGCCCAAGAGTTTGAGGTTGCTATGAGCTGTGACATCACAGCATTCTACTGAGGGTGACAAAGTGAGACTCTGTCTCAATTTAAAAAAAAACAACAAAAAAAGCTTTTTCTTATTATAAATATTGATTTGTTTTTGCTTAAGTTTGTGTATACGGTGTTTCAAGAATATCAAAGCATCCAAGAAAACTTTAACTTCTTCCTAGCTAAAATGCATGGTGATAACTGGTGGTGATTTATAAACAATCTTAATGTGATGATAAAATAACTTTCATTTTCCTACTAGATCTTGATCATCTTTCTGAAGTAGACTCTCCATGGCCTGAACATCTTCTGAAAGGCATTTTGAGCAAAATATCTGTTCAATAACAAGATAACCACATCAAGATGGTTGGAAAACTGAAGCAGAACTTACTATTGGCATG
>CAUYON010156849.1:0-16502 GCA_963573935.1 Arctocebus calabarensis
TATGGTCTTTTCTTTCCTTTCTTTTTTTCAGATCTTAGCTGACACATCTGTCCCTCTGTGAGCCCTCCCCTGACCATATATTTCAGGTTTAAAAATAGACCGAGGGTGGTGTGTTCAAACCCAGCCCCGGCCAAAGTGCAACAAAAAAATAGCTGGGCGTTGTGGAGGGCGCCTGTAGTCCCAGCTGCTTGGGAGGCTGAGGCAAGAGAATCGCCTAAGCCCAGGAGTTTGGAGGTTGCTGTGAGCTGTGATGCCATAGCAACCTCCAAACTCAGCACTGTGCTGAGGGATAATAAGTGAGACTCTGTCTCAAAAAAATAAAATAAATAAAAATACATCGACTTCCCAACTCTCATTATTCCCTGTCTTCTTGCATTTTTTCTTTTCGAAGTTATTTCTTCTCATATAGTACAATTTACTGATTTGTTTATTGGCTCCCTAAGCGGAATATGAGCTTCCTATAGGTGGGGTTTTGTGTGTTTTGGTGACTGTTTTAATGTGATTTCTTAAAAACACTTAATGGGCTTGGGCCTGTTGGTCTCAATGACATGGTTTTCTGGGATTGATGGGAAGAGAACATAGTATTTTAAATAAGTAACGTTCCTTACACAGAGTTTGCACTGTGGAAAAAATTCAAAAGATAGCATTTGGCTAGATAGAGGATAATGAGGGAAAAGGACAAATATATTAAAGGATGGTGACCATTTTAAACTAGAGACCTGGAGCAGAGGAGATGATTAATGAATCTGGGAAAGGTGTCACTTCAAATTAGAAGAGGAGGGATTCGTTCTTAATTTTGGACAAATAATCTCTTACCATGTATCTAAAATATCAAAATATCTTGTAAGTAGTTATACTTCTAAGTAGATACAATTTGATCCTAGACTGAAACTTCTCTGGTTTGGTTATTCTCAGATTTATTATTGACAATTCTCAAATTTAAAGGTGAAAGGAAAAATGAAATTGAAATTAAAATTAAATTGAAATTAAATTAAATTTAAATTGAAAGGCATTATCTATTTTATAAAAACATGTGGACACTAGGAATCTTAGGAAAAATGCAACTCTCTCAATGCTGTCACAACTGAATTTTAAACATTGTCAATTCACCTTTCCCTTATCTGCTATGAAAAGATTTTATCACATTACTAATAAAATTAAATCAATTTTTAGTTGAAGCAAATTTATGCTCAATACATCCTTTATTTAAAAAATTAAAGAAACAAAGACATTTACTTAGAGAGAGGGTTTTCTTGGCTTTTTTTTTTTTTTTTTTTTTTTTAGGATGAGCACTTAAAATTTAAGCCTTGATTGTTCTGTTAATCTTTTTCATTTAAAAATATGGTCTTTGATTTTGTGCCAAAAGACTTCTGTCTTTGCTCTGCTAAGAAGTCGCCTAATGGACGATGATTTTGTCCATAGCCTGGCTTGTGATCCATCTCTATGTTGTCCTGTTGAATTTTATACAAGTAATTTTACAAAGGTTTATTTTGTTTCTTAGCACCTCCCATGGGAATGTGGATCAGGAATTAGTGATTATGATATTCAGCTAGAGTTGAATCAAGGCACCAGCTGTGATATATTCTGTTTAAAAATTTATTTCTGGAGCATTAGCAGAAGGCTTAATGAGAGTATTGTAATTCTGTTTAATGAAAGGTAGGAGTTTCTTAATTGTTTGGCTGTATGAAGGAATGGAATTTGATTAGATTTCAAGAAGTAATTTAAATTCACTATTTTCTATGTAAGAAAAGATTTGAATAGGCTACCAATATTTGAGTATTAGAAAAACTCATGTGTTAACTTTTGAAAACAAGTTAGAGATGTATTCTTATGATTTAGTGTACCTGCATTGGAGCAAAAATTTATAACTTGGTGGCTCAGAGGAGTTCTTTCCACATTTCTTATTTATTTATTTCTGGCCAACCTCCATCCTCCTGCGTTCTAAATAACTAAGTGGTTCAAAGTTCAATCCTTTAGCCTCTTCTCTTAACTAGGAAAACCTGACCTCTTTTCATTCTCATCTAGTCTCAAGACATTAGGTACCACATACCATCAATTTGCTGCTGAGTTTAAAATTAATGTTTTCAGTCCAGAAATCTCTACTGAATTCAAAATCATATGTTCAGTGCCTGATATGCAATTTATGTGCAATTGACTGAATGTCTCTGGAACTCCCAGACTCGCATGTTGGAATCCTAATCCACCATGTGATAGCGCGGTGAGGTAAGGCCTTTGGGAGCCTCCTCCCTCATGAATGGGATCAATGGCCTTATAAAAAGGAGCCCATGGAGATCTCTCTTAGTCTGTTTCTGCCATACAAGGATGCAACAAGAATAAGGCAGTCTGCAAGCTTGAAGAAGGCCCTCACCCTAATCCTCACCATGCTGGTACTCTGCTCTCAGATTTCCAGCTTCTGAAATGATGATAAATAAATTTTGGTTGTTTGGAAGCTACACAGTCTATGACATTTTATTATAGTAGCCTGAGCTGCCTAATATACTCATTTTAAAACATCTGTCAGGTCTGTTAAACTTAACCTATCCCAAATTCAGGTTCTGATATCCCAACACCAACCCAATTCAGCTTCTCGTACAGTCTTTCCACTTCATTACGTATTAGGGGATACATATAATACAGTTTGGCTCATTTTCTCAGTCTAATTATTAAGGGCATCCTTTTTAAATACACTTAAGAGTATTAAGACTATCCCCTCAGCACCCTTAAGTACTCTTCAAAGTACCCTTTTAAAGTTTCAGAATCATGATATACTATTATTTATATGCTCACATTAATTAACGATGATTCAGTTGTCCAGGAGCTTAAGCTCCCAAAGAATATCTACAATGCCTTTCTTTGTTCTGTATCCCATATTTAGTTTATTAGTAAATACTCTGGGGGTCACTGTAAAAGCAAACACAAAATTTAACCACTTCTCACAGCTCCATTGCCACCAGGCTGAGCCAGCATCATCTCTGGCCTGGGTGTTTTCTATAAAAATGTACATCAAATGATGTTACTCCTCTGATTCAGAACCTCAGCTAAGTGATAAAATTCTGGCTACCTTTTGATAGTCTTCCCTGCTGTCCGTATCTTACAGCTTGCTTGGAATTAGTAGAAATGACACCCCATCAAACTCCCCATCACTATATTCCCTTACTTGTTGGAACAATTGCCGATTTTATTTTGCCCACTTGCCCAAATGTAGAATGTTACTTGCATCCCAGCTACTAAAACTGCCAGACTGGACTTTGGTTCCTGTATTTTGCATTTATGACGGGGTCTGTACTCTTCCTGCTGTCTTGCTTGGCTCAGCCTTGCTGGGTAGGGCTAAAAAGGCCCTAGTAATTCTTAGTAAGCTCCATGTCTAGCCAGGCCAGATCCACTTCTTAATTACAATCACCAGCATCTGGAATCAATGGAAAAAGAAGCCAACTTCATTAAGAATAGACTAGTTTGGGTACCAACAGAAGTGTCTGTGATATTATGGGCAGATATATCCACTGTCAAATTATTTGTTCTTTGGATTGATATAAAGAAGATGTCTAAATGAGCATTTAGAATTCACACTACGATATTTATTTTCAAACACCGAGACCATTGTTTATGTTCGTATTTCTGCGATGGTGAATTTCTCACAAAACTTAGAGGAATCTAAAAGCTTGGGAAGAAGTATACATATGTTTCACTAGAATAATCAGCCCACAAGAACTATAACATGGTTGTAGATAGTTAATTAGCATCCAAAAAATTATGCAAGCTCCTTCCCCGATAAACCAGGTATAAAGGCTATTTCAAGAGATGATGTGATATGCCTTTCTTCCCAACTGTGTTAAATTCTTATTTTAACATTCAAAATGAAACAAGTGGAGTTTTTGGTCTGCCTTTGATTTCTTAACAATTTCTTACTAGAAAGAAAGTACATTAGTCCTTAAGCTTTTTGTTTCCTGTCTTGCTAAACAGTTTTAACTTCATCACATACTTTGTATAATATTTAAAATCTGTCTTGAAGGATTCTTTACACATAATGTTTCTAAACATGAATAAGTAAAAAGATCTGACTAAAGTTTCTTCAGAATCATAGTGTCAAACTCTTTTATTGTCCTTTGAGAAGTATTAAAATTCATACTTAGTTCAGTCCTATGAATTAGCATACTTGGAAGTGTAACCTGAAACTTAATAACATTGACTTTAACTCATATATTCACTCCCTTAACCCTTTGTTAAAGTAAGAAGTTTGTAAAAGTTTAAAAATATACTTAGAAAATTTTATAATGAACAATCAGGTCTGATTTTAAGTCTTAGAGTATGTGATATTTTATAATGGAATTAATAGTTGAAAAACTAACCTTTAATCAATAGTGATGAAATAATGATTTAACCACTGGAATGTTTTGATGCACTCAATAAAAATTGATTCCTGACATTCTTGAAACAATTCACCATGACAATTGTTTTATGTATCAGAAATGATCCATCCCTTATAAGTATCAAGCTGGTATTCTAATTACAAGGTAAGAATTCTTGTGTATCAGAAGCCCTTCTTTGTAGGACATTCTCTATACAGAGAAAAAATATCTATTACCCATATTCAAATGCCTGAAATGCTATCAATAAAATTTCCTGTAGGATAGGATATAGGATATATATGTATACAGGATATCTGGGACAATATTTAATAGCTATTTTGTTTTCCTTGTTTTTCCATTATTTATTAAACCAAAGTTGCTAAACTTATGCCAGAACTAAGGAACAGATGGGACGGCAATTTGTAGGAAGTACCTGGTTTCATGTGAAATGAAACAGTAATGCCACATGATACTTCTATAATTACAGACATTTTTCTGATAGAAGGTACAAACAAAAATAGCTATTGATATAAACATATTTGTTTCAGCAATTATATTCTGCTTTTAAATATATATGCTGAACATCTTTGGGGACTGGTATATCTTGCACAGTGCATTGCAACTCTTTGATAAGAAATGAACAATTTAACATGGGAGGGAGAATCACAAGACAAGAAAAGGACCAATTAATAACTGAATGAGAAAAAATAGGAATGTCCATTCAGAACTACAAAAGTGGACTTTTTGTAGATGACTATGTAAGCTTTACTATAATAAAGAAATACTAATAGCTTACTCCAGAACTGCACTAAAATTCTGCTTAAGGGCGGTGCCTGTGGCTCAAAGGAATAGAGCGCCAGCCCCATATACTGGAGGTGGCGGGTTCAAACCCAGCCCCAGACAAACACTGTAAAATTCTGCTTAAATAAAACCTATAGCTGACTATTCCTTGTGAAGGTATAACCTTAGATTTCCCAGATCTTGATAAATGGTAGATAATGATGAAGAATTTTTTTGTTTGTTTCATTTTATTCTTTTCACTTAATTTTAAAAGTCCTTGTGAATGATATACTTTCTATAACAGGGCCTGCATCCTCTTAGGTGTGCCACTGGTTGCATGTGTATAATTGGTTAGGGGTTGGATTTATTAAAAACCATCTTACACAGGAAAGATTCAAAATCATTGCAAATGTCAAAGAAGATTACAGCTGAAGTTTACCCCTGAGTAATATCAATCTGTCACAAAAACGTATTTTGTATTTTCTGACTGAAGTTATTTCTGCCAAAACAAGGCTGGCAGGAGAAAAAGAACATGCATTTTTTTCTAGATGATTTAAGAGCTGATCTCTAACTCTTCCCTCTTGAACATTCCTGACAAAAACGATGTGGCAACTCAAGATGCTCCACCTGGCTGTTGCCCTCTTAGTTGGCTGGGACTGATGAGCTGTGCAATTAGATAAGTGTTCTCACCAGTACCGGGTGCAGTAATGTTTTTCATCGTTTCCATTATTGTACACTTAACTATGAAGCATACACTCAGTTGGCATTCAAGCACTTTTGATTAATTTACAATGTCAGTAAAATTTACAGATTATGCATTCCAAAAGATAAGAGGGAATTAATGTCTTAGGACGCATTTTGAGCAGAGCTCCTCTTGCTAACATTAATTTTTTTAGCATTAGTGTGTCTAAGTGTACAGAAGCCAGTAAACATGGATAAATGTAACCCAGATTAAATTGCTGAGGATGTTATTCTCCACTTGGTTTGCTCTGGGCTTATAAGTAATCGTTCTTGATGTATACTTTGAAATGTGTCTTGACTTCTATTAGGTTTGTCAAAATAATGTTCCAAAGGCCTCATCACATGTTGTTGCATATTCTTTTTGGACATGCTGTTCTGTTTTTGTTTTTCTCCAGCAACATATATAGATTTAAGCTAAATAAAAATCAGTAAAAGCATTGAAAGTGGTATAATATTGATTTTTGAAGATGAAATAGCAGTGTACCTTGTGGTACTTAGGAAAACTTTATGTAGTCTAAGATAAAATAGATCTGTGATTCTACAATAATCTGTGATTTTTCACACTGATTTCATCTTTACTTATAAATTGAATGTACCTGACAACAAAAGCTATTCAAACAATTGAGAAAGTATAGCTCTGGAATCAAGTTGACAGAGAGATTTGACAGTTACATAAAATATCTCCTACTCTTACATCACAAATACACATATCAGTATACAAAATAAATATTATTTACAATGATTATATTTTATATCGAAACTAAAAAACCCAATATTTTAAAGTTTGAGTTTAAGTAAGCCCAGCAGGACCTTGCTTTCCACAAATAATTAAATTCAGCTTTTAAATCAGATGCTTACTTTCATTCATGATTACATAAGGCAGGTCTGCTATTTTAGGGGTTAGGTGAGCTTTTTAAATAAATGTTTAGGATTTCAGAAAGGTATTCTTGGCTGTCAGGAAAGAAATCAGATTTCAATAACATAAAAACTACTTATAATCAAGGCTTGACTAGATTTTTATTCTGCTTACATATTGAGTAAGAGCACACAGAGTTACTTCATAAAAATTTGGTGTGAAGTGATGTTACATGAGGTACAGATGTGATTCTGAAGCAAAGAAGTTTATTTGGATAATACATAAATCAGTGTCTGAGGAAATGAATATCCTTATAGAATTAGAATACAGACATTCTTAGCAATGAGGTCAGTGCTCAGAGATTATTAGATGGTATATTATTGGTTATGCCAAACGTTAACAACACAGTGTTTCATTTGGGGCTATATATAGCAGGGTATTTATTTGAGATTTGAGAAGTCCTATATACTGGATGAGAAAAGAATTGTCTGGGTTTTCTTTGTTTCATTTTCAGTCCTCGTGAATAGAATCTGTCTTCTTAGGTTATCATTTATGTAGAAATGAACTAAAATGGACATGCATGTTAAATACAAGGCCCTTATGAATTTCCTTGTCTTAACTGACATGGAATAAAGAAATAGATGAACTTCTATATATAAGAAATAAATAGGGATTTAGGGTTGGGGAGTAGTTAGAGTAGTAAAGATTACAATCCAACAGCAGAAAATATAAATTCAAGAGAGAAAAAAAAAGTGGGAAATAAGAAACACTGGTGAGCAAAGAAACAGGTATAATGTATTATGTTAAAAGAGACACTGATTCACAATAAAAATCTACAATCTGAATTAAAACCATTAATACAATAGTTGATGTCACAGGAATGAGGTAGGGAATAAGAATGGAGAAATAAGTAAGACAAAATATCAATGTGTTTTTCTCTCCTGTGGATGTGAAGCTATTTATCTATTGGTTGCATATTTGTATTAAGTACATTGGATACTTGCTTTTGCATGCTTGGGGGACTTGGCTACAAATTGAACTTTACTTAAGAAATGCAAACAATGTAACCTAATCATTTGTACCTGCACATTAATCTGAAATAAAATATAAATAAATAAATACTAAAAAAGAAAAAATGTTACAGTGAGTCAAAAAAAACTGATAAAGTCCCCCTAAGTGAAAAATGTAAAAGAATGAAAAAATATATTTAAGAAGCTTGATAAATATATAGTATGTATGTAAGTATGCACCATAAATAACAAATACATGTTTTTCAAAGATATGTGGAAGTCTTTGAAACTATTAGACTGAAAAGATATTTTCAAGTCATTCTAAGGGGAAAAGAGAAGAAATATTTTATCTACATTGCGTTGTCTGGCAATAATACATATTTAATAATAATAATGATAATAAAGTTCAAATCTGTAACTGGCAACCAAAAATTAAAAATATGCATTATAGACTATTTAAAAATAAATGATAGAAGTGTAGCTAAATGGTTCTTAGCTGAAATTTTTTAAGTCTATATGCTCAAAAGGAAAGATATTTAACCAACTAAAAGAACAATTTAATATACTTAAAGGAAAAAATTAAAAGAAAATAGTAAGTAATTACAAATATTCCTTAATAAATTAGACAACAAAAACAAATTAGGCTTGTTCAATAATACCAAACATTTGTGCTTTCAAAAAGACCAATAAAATAGAAGAAAAAAGAAATTGTATTTGAAAGTCTAATCAAAGAAGTGAGATTACATAAATTAGCATTATAAATGAGGATAACAATGTCATGGGTTCAATATTTGCAATGTCATCAGACTGCTCGATGTTTACAATAAAATGTCATAGGAAAGAGAAAATGAGGCACAAACCATTTAATATAAAGATTATTAAGGCTTTATTGAACATCTTAAAAATTAAAAATAAAAAAATAAATGAATCTGTATCTTTTTCTCAGGCCCTTCAGATAAATGCTTCTTAAGTTAAAAAAAGGCTCTGAAAAAAAGATCAAATTCAGAGCAATGAAGTAAAAACATGGTCTAAAGATGAAACCCTTATTAAAATCCCAAAAGGCTTTGAGATGGCATCTCACAGATCCCTTAAAATAGACAAAAGGTGCTGTTAGGATCCTTTAGGGCTTGCCTCACATACCTTCTCTGTTAAACAGTAGGACTTTTGAGAATCTCAGCAGGAGGCTCATAAAGATCCCAGGAAAGAAAGGTTTATGTCAAAGAGATCTGTGGGTAGATTATAATGGAAACTTATGCACAAAAGCTCTGGAGGTTTTAAGAAGAATAATGCCATATTGGAGGGAAAAGAATGGGTTGAGTACAGAAGGACAGGAGAAGTTGGACTCCCTAAGCAGGGCAGGACACTAATGTTACCAAAAATTTTATGAAAAAGAAAAAGTGACTTAGAGGTGAACCCAAAGCCTCAGTGGCAGAGCCATGACCTACAGAAAACAACTCTCAGGCAGGAGGATATTGTCCTAATCAGGGAACTGGCAGTGTGTACTGAATTTCAGAGTGCTTATGGATCACCAACTCCTGTGGGACTCACACATTTACACTTAGTGGTTATCCTACACCTGTCCCAACATTGCACTTTGGATATGAAAATAGGGCAGGTGATTTGTATCTTTATTTCAAAAATCTTTAATTGACAGGATGTATCCTCAATGAGCTATACTCAAGGGACTTTGACAAAAGGGATAAATACATCCCCTGTTTAGGAGGGATGTAAATTGTGGCCAGAGGGTGAACTATGGCAGATGCATTCTCCTAAAATGGCCACTTAATTTAGATTATATATATCCATCACGCATGACCTTCTTACAGAATGACACTGATATTCTAATTGAGATCGGAAGAGTGGTCTGTAGTGCTTCCCCTTCAATCTGGGTGCGGACTGTGGTTTAAGTGAAACTGTGAGACATTCTTGCCTATATCATAGAAACTGCTTCTGCATTCCATTGAAGTGCGTACTTAGCCTTACAGCAAAGCCACTAGGCTGTGAGGAAGTCTAGGCCAGTGGACATAAATACTCCACGTGTTAAAATCTGGGGGAAAATAATGGATTACATTTTGTGCAGAAATTTTACAAAACAGACCAAGTGTAGAATGTTTAGGGGAAAATGGCATAAAGAAAGAACTTAGCACATAGTATACTCAATATATTTCGAATGTATCTGGATGATAAATAGTCATCTGATTTCAACATCTCAAATAGAAATAAGAAGTTAATACACACACTTGAATTCATTTATGCAGTGGTCATTCAAACGACACACTGCTCAGAAACAAAGGTTTTCCACCAAGAGTAGGGAAAAGAATCATTTTCCTCTTCTTGAGGATCAAGGTCCTTTCTTGAGCTCCCTTAGCCCCTTCTCCTTTTCCCAGCCTACTCCCTAGTGTTTTCTTAGTGCTAACACAACCTCCATTAGACACACAGAAAATAAGTGTCAATCAGAGAGATGAATGAATCTCCCCGGCACAATGGCAGTGCTCTCCATGGCACTAGGATCACATACACAGAAAATCAATGATTCTCACTCGAATGGAACCCCGTTTCAGGAGTCTGTTCAATATCCCAATGTTTCAGCTGAATCTGCTTTGGGAATTTTTGTATTTTCTGGATTGCCTTTTTAGCTCTTTCAACTCTTTTTCTTGACATTATTTCAACATTTCAGGACAACTCAGTTTTCTTACAAGAAAAAAATCTCTAAGAAGTATAGCCAAAAATGTCTTTTAAATCAATTTTAGAAACTCATGAGATGATTATTCATTTCCTTCCTCAGAGTACACTTGACCTTATGGATGGTAATACCTTATGTATTTTACGTTTTTTATACAAATAAGTTCTCTTTTGAAGTCTCCATTTCATTATATCTAAAAATGAGTGAGCGATATAGTCATTAAGATCTACTAAAAGTTCTTTATGACATGCTGTAACAAGCAAGACCATTACCACAAAATCTAAGACTATAAGATTTTTACCTTCTGCTAATTATACTCTGTAGATTAGTGAAATACTTTTATAAAAATTTTAACCCAAACCGTGTTAAAATGGTCAGGAAATGGAAAACCTAAATATAAAAGAGAATGCTTTATGTTTGCTGTTTTCAAAGATAGCTTTGAGGAAATCTTAGAATATCATGGTTTATCGTCACATGAAGCATGACTTAGAAAGCCACAGAAAGGAAAAATCTTTCGAAACAACAATTCGTGTTTTCTGCAGTATTTATGATTATAACATGGAAATGATCTCTTCAGAATGAGTGGTCTTTAAGCATACACTTTCCCTGCAGTGAAATACCACTGCTTTGCTTTGTGCAGAAATCACAAACAAAAAGTGTTCAAAAAATTGTTTTAAAATTAATTCCTACATTGTACAATGACAAAACAGATTTATAATTTTACCAAAACAAAGTAATGGACTGGGTTATGAATTTAACCAGGAGAGACTCAGTACAGTATAGTGGCTAGGCCTGGCTGCTTCAGCCAGAGTTTGAGGTTCTAGTTCTGGTTTTGCTGGGTATGAAGAGAGGATCTTGAAAAAGTTACTAAATTTCTCTAAATGGGAATTGACATTCCTTAAAGAGAGGTAGTGAGAATTAAATAAGCTAGTCTATGTAACTTCCTTAGGGCAGTATCTGGCACGTTCATGGGACTTTTATTAAGAATAGAGTCTTTTTTGTTATTGCTTATTGTAATATATGAAACATAGTTTTAGGATTATTATTTTGATATATAGAAATTTCATTTCTCCAGAAAGATGCTAAATTATTTTTTTAGTTTTTAATGCCTTTCCCCATCTATACTTACAACTCTATGCCTCTCACCCTTCCTTTCTCTCTCTCCAGAGAAATGTACTGTAGCATCCTTCTTATCCTTTAATTTATTATAGCTACTTGTACTTAATGACCTTATATCTAAATGTCATTTTTTTTAGAATATTGACATGTAGATCTTGTTAACAACCCTATTGTAACTATGACTTTCTCAGCTTATTCTTTCAGGCAAATATAAAAATGATGAGTTTTACATTGCCCTGAACTTCAGGCATGGTTGAATTCTATTATTCTACCATTTTTAATGATATTTTATTTGGGAAAATATGTTTAATTCTTCCTGGATTCATTTAAATTACCAAAGGCACACGACTTTGTAGCCTGCTCATCCAGCTGGGGTACCGACATGTGAATATGTGGAAGCCAGGGAATATTCACAGACAGGCTTTGCTCACTTTTATCACACTTTTCTCCAAAGCCAGTGGGCAGTGTTGTGAAAACTGCCAAAGCTTACAACAGTCTTGAAAATTGGCTTTGCTATAATTTGTGTGCATGGATGTGTTTGTATCCAAATCAGTGTATCTATGATAAATAGCTGTATATCAACTTATCAGTATTCCTGTTTAACTCTTCTGAAGATGGAGTATGAGACTTGTGCCTAAGGTTACAAATGTAAAGGGTCTCACAGAGTGTGCTGAACGCCTACTATTTGGACTACACAGTATCTTCCTGTTTCCTCTGGCAATGGGGCGTCACCCTTTTCTGAATGAATGGTTCCCATAGAACATTTTATGTTCTTCTTTAATCTACTCCCACAGGCCATGATTCATTGGCTAGGGCCAAAAAACATCACCCAGTATGGGTCAGTGAGGTTCTTCCCAGAATTTGTGGACTGGGGGCTAAGATGGAGGTAGGTTAGTAACTTTCCAATAGCTAAAATGTAAAACACCCAAACTATTAGAGGCCCCATTACTATAATGAAGAGCAAATAAATGTACAATGAAGAGGGAAATAAAGTTCACTGAGAGGCACCTTTGTGTCCTATCTGCTGTAAAGTTGCTGATTTCAGGGTACTTACTCTGCTCTGAGGAATACTTGCAATTTTCTTGGCCTGATTATTTAACTCTGCTTTGGAATCCAGTAGTCTGCAAATCCCCCTTTTCTTATTAAATTAGCTCTCATTGACATCACCTGAACAACTGTACAGAAGCCTTTACTGATTGATTCTCACCAGAGCAGGAGATGAAGGCATTTTATTTCCCTCCAATTAATAATTTGTATTTATTTGATCACCAGTCAGGTTAGATCTTTTTATATGCTTGTTAGCCATTTGTATTTCTCATTTACATAGGTTGGTTAATATTTTTGTTTGTTTTGTAGGGTGACAAATGTAAGCACAGAAAAGTTTCCAAAGGACATTCGTAGTTCTGCTTTATTCTAGCTTAACCAGAGAGACTAAAGCCCTTGGTGGTACATAAATCAACAAAGTCATACAGATTCAAGAAGCTGAAGCTCAGAGACCTCCTGGCTACTTGGAGATCAAACAAATGTTCATGGACCTCAAAAATACAACCTCTTGATCAAGCCATCATCAAAACATTTAAAATGTGCTACCCAGCCCAGCTCCTGTGGTGAGTCGTTACTGAAACACAAACCTGTGGTCTACCTGTAGAAATAGCTCCACATACTGCTTTTGTTAACGCTCTGGATGCTGTCCTCTGGATCATTTCGGCATGGAATAAAGTTCAGCCAGAAATGCTAAAAGTGCTTCAAGATAGTTTTATTTGTCACAAGCCAAGAGCGTCAAGTTTTGGCCTTATGAAACAGTCCATCTCCAATAGCAGAATTCAAAGTTGTAGATTTTGAAGGTTTTATTGCAATGGATGATGAGGTGGTGACCTGTAATGAACCTGACCCACAGGTAATTTTCCCAGCCATATTGACTGAAGTACCCACAAGCATAAAAGTGCATGGAGCAACTGATATAGTGAAAGAACTGTCATCCTAACTTGGATGACACAGAAATTAGAGGCCATGAAAGAACACCATGTCAGGCATCTGATAATGCACTTGAAGTCATTTGCTGTGGGAAAATGCTCAGGTATGCTGAGTGGTGTAGCCACCATTGAGAGTGGTTTCTCCACTTACATTTGTAATAGGAATAAGAAATAGATCAAGATTAACATTTTTTCAGCAAGACTGATTAAACCATGAGAAAACATTAAATGTATTGATTTTGTATGATACTGTATGTATGATTTTACTGTGTTTCAAGTATATATGATTTCATATGATATTCTGTAATAAAAGTGTACAAGAAAGTAAAGTATATGCATGTATCAGTACATCAGGCCAAATTCCATATGTTGACCACCTCTGTAAGTTGACCAATTTGTTACAGTCCCTGTATTTGTGAATCTCAACATAGAAAAAGTACAGTACAAATAAGGTTTTATAACCTTATAAGATCCCTATCACATATGGGGTCTGTAGACTGAAACCAGCATTAAGTGGCCCATGACTGCTTGCATGTAGTTGTCAAGTATAAATCACAGACTTATAGGTAAATCTGAGTGCTTGACAAGTATTAGGTACTCTAGCAGTGATTATGTGATTTAAGGATTTGCTGTGCAATTTTGGAGATTTCTGAGTTGTCTTTTGTCACTTAATTTTTTTTGCTTCAAAGTTTATGAAAAATTCTGTAGGCTCTGGAAAAAGGCATTTGCAGCATAATCTAGGAAACAAACTTTCACTCTTTATATGGAAACTCTCTCTTTCTGACCTCTTTATTTATTGAAATCTAATAGGTCTCCATCACATCTGAAGCTGCTCTTTGTAAACTGACTTATTTTAATCCATTTGGCTTCAGAGTATGACCTAAAGTGTTTTTCTAGCTCACACTGAGAATGTTTTTACTGAATTCTTGTACAACATGAGACATGTAATAGGTCCTATGAGTTCATGAAGAGGTTACCACTACCTTCATGCCAGTATTTTCTTTTTGGGGTCTTTTTTGTGTGCATATTGTGGATGATTTCTATATATAAACTATAATTCTTTACTCTGGAACATGTTTTAAAATAATGCTTAAATGATAGCACTAGGACTCTAGATTCAGAATGTATACGTACGTTCAAATTCAGCTCTGCCACCTACCAGTTTTTTGACCTAGTACAAGTCACTGTTATTTTCCAAGAATCCATTTTTCTATGTTTGTATGTATGAAGTAGTGGTAACAGCAAGATAAGTCAGAAGGATTAAAATTATGGTTTACATTAGCCAAATGTAAACATGTATTACAAATATATATGAATATGAATATAATAAAATATACATTTATCTCAGTGCAAATTACAGAGTAATTATCAATTAATATTAAGCTATCATTTTATTTTAAAAATAGAAATTAATTTGCTTCACTTAATTTACTTTTATATACTTAACTAATGTACAACATTCAAATGAGAACTTAATGACAAAAGTACCTTCATTTTTCTTGACATCTACACATCCCCATATAAATAGAGGTTATTTTGGCTATTATTGTTAAACAGTATTTGTTAGTACTCTTGAACTTGAAAACTATTTAGCTTTACTTACCCATTTAATTCTTGTTTTTATTTTTATTCCAGATTCAAGCATACATGTTTCAGTTCATGAAAATAGCTAGCTAGATAAGGATTTTTTTAAAGAATTTCTCATGAAGAAATAACACAATAACATCTGGACATCTGGTAAAATTCTAAGCCTACAAACACATAATTTAAACATACTTTTTTTCTACAGGGAACAATAAAATTGCCACACACCCTCAGTCCTCCCATTTTTCATGCATAATATATTGGTAACATTCTTAAAATCTATTTCAGTAAGGATAGATTAAGTGAGTAATAGTATATAATGTATGTTAAAAAAATTCAGGTTTTTCTTTTTTCTTAGTAACCTTAACTTTGAACAAATTCACCTTTTTTTTTTTGCCTCTAGAAAATCATGAAGACATAATTTAGGGGTTATGTGCCCTTGGCTCTCAGTGGACAAGATCACCAAAGCAATTGTGAGTGAGGAATATATAAACTGTAAAGACGTGCTTCTGCTAGAGAAATTTCAAGTATTGGAATCTATGAGACTCTGATTTAGGGATTGTATTGGGGAGGGAGCTAGTGGAAAATGTTTGTGCTGAGGTTAGCAGAGGATGGAACCTTTTCCAGGCAATCTCATACCTAAACTTTTGTGTGACTGGAATTATTTGGAATGGAACAAACGTTCACCTAGCTTTGGGAAAATTATTTAACAATTATGACCTTACGAGGTTTCAGTTCTTTCTAGATCACTAGTTCATAAGAATTAATCACAATTACCAGGGGAGGAAGGAGTGGTGCTTAAAAAAAAATACAAATTCTGGGCTAGACACCTGGAAGTCTTAATTTATAAGACTTGGGGATGGCTTGAGTACATGTGTTTATTAGCTCCCTGGGTGACATCTGCTCAGCTCCTCTTCTGGGGATGTTTCAGTCCATATACTTCAAATCTTTCTTATCATTTCTGAAAACGAACACCATACGTATTTGAAAATCTAAATAAAATCAATATCATCTTTTCATAATTTTATTCTTTTAGTTAACCTCTTGATTTTATCATTTGTTTATGTTAATCATTAAAGTTTTGTTTTCAAAACAGCTGTAGGATTTAAACTAATATCTGACAGATTCTTTTTTTAATATTTTATTTTTTTATTGTCTTTATTATTAAATCATAGCTGTGTACAATAGTGCAAACAAGGGGTACAATGTGCTGGTTTCATATACAATCTGAACTATTTTCATCAAACTGATTAACATAACCTTCCTGGAATTTTCTCAGTTATTATATGAAGACATTTGTATTCTGCATTTAGTAAGGTTCACCTGTACCCTTCTAAGATGCACCGTAGGTGTGGCCCCACCAATTACCCTCCCTCCACCCCAACCTCCCCTCTCCCCCCCACCCTTGAC
>CAUYON010156850.1:0-18156 GCA_963573935.1 Arctocebus calabarensis
GATCAGTTCTAGAGTGTGTATTGAACCAATTGAACCATTGATGTAATTGTATGCAACCTAGTTAAAGTTGAATAAAGCTGATTCGTAACTAAAAAAATAAATAAAATAAGTTAAAAAATGAAGTCATCAATTCTTATCAAATAATAAATCACTACATTAAAAAAAACAAATACTTGAACACGTTCTTAGCAAAATCTGATAGATCTTTAATGCATCAATTTAATAAAAAATCAAAACTTAGAAGGCATTTCGGCTTCTATTTTAAAATTGTTCATATTTAATTTAGACAATATTTTGAATGATGAAATAGTACCTCTGTAGCCTGGTATTTTGCTATCCTCGTAACAATACTGTGGATCAGCAGTAGCCACGAAGGGCATGTCTATTCCTGGTTGAGCTGATGAGCTGTGCCCAGATGACACCTCATCATTATGAGTGCACAAATGTAATTTCTTTACAAAGTATAATGAACTTCTTGAAATAGAGGGTTGGAGCATGCATTCAGTTAACAAAGTATGCACAGAGTTGCAAGTGAAATTTCAAAAAAGATGACTGAAATACCAATCAAAATACCTAAGAAACTAGCAATGCAACTTTTTGTGAAAGTGTCGAAGAAGTCAAGATGATTTGTTTTTAAAACAGAGAATGAGTGATTCAGATTTGTAACTTAGAAGCCTGGGTTCAACAGAACCTAAAATTCACACGTTTAAAGAATCTCCCATGGTTTTTCTGTCCTTCAGTGGTGTTGAGATTTCTTTCATTTGCCTTATTTTTGGCAGTTGGTATATTGTTTCTAGCCCTTCCTGTTCCCTCCCCTTTTTTGTGTAAATTCCTTCCCTTTAGGTTTAAATTTAACAAGCCGATAGCTTTCCCCATTTTAAGACAGTAAAGATACCTGCTAAAAATTGACATAGTGAAATAACACAGCTTGCTGAGTCTAGCATCTAATTAGAGCTGTTGGAGGGACTGTATTAGCTTCCCTGATCTGTGACAAATACAATGTCTTGATGGCCACTGCCCTATTGATTAAGCAGTTGGATCCAGTCATTATCTGCTCTCTTTCCTTTCTGAAATTAATGCCTAGAGAATATGCCTAAATGACACAGGCACAGTCAGGACAAGTTATTGGTCTCGTTACAGGAACTCATGGAAAATGTTAAAACTCTAGGCACGTTTTCAATCCCAGAGCTCAAACTACATGAGAATCCTGACCTTGTTAGCCCTAGACATTTCTTACCCCATAGTTATTTATATAGTTTTCTACTGCTTAGAGAATTAAATTGAAATCCATAAAGCCTGGTACAGAAGCCTCTCTATGTCCCAACCTTGTCTTCTGTTTTCTTACATGAACCTTTGCTCCATGCAGGCTGTTATAATCCTGGCTCTCACTCATAATTAGCACCTGCTCTCAGGGACGTATAACATCACTTGAGAAGTATAGCATGTTTTTACGGATTTTTTGCTCTGGGTCATCCTTTTTCTTGTTGCCTCGGGAATACAAATTAGATATACTATTTCTTTTTATATTCCAAAACATAATAGCAGAATAATCATCTTTTAATTAGATAAAACATAAGAAAACAGGAATATTGCTTCTCCTTCAATTTCTGATTAGCCACAAATATAGACCATGCACTCTGAATTCTATGAATTAATGTCTCCCACACATCATTTCCAAAAAGAACTTTATTTTCTGTTTACAGTTCTCCTACCTCCAAAAGCAAGAATCTGTGTTCCCTGCAGTAGCAAAGTACTTGAAATGCACAAGAGTTCAATAGATGTTTGCTGAACAAATGAATGAAAGAACAAATGGTGGTACTTTTTCTTGGAAGAAACTCATGGAAAAACTGAGATTTATTGGAAGGACACTGTGCATTTTATAGACTCTAAGGGAAGGAATGAAGCAAGGCATCAGGATAGCTCTGGAAATGGGACTGCTCAGGAAATCTTCTTTATACTAATCTCCACTTCTTTCTTCCAAAATGCTTCCTTTTTCCTTTGCCCCCAATTCTTTTTCTCCCTCTCTCCCTCTGAAATCTCTCCCTCTAAGTTGTCCCATCCACATTCCCACATCTCTCCAAATGATTTTTCACAATCCAGATTCATAAATATAAAAACTGATTTAATGCCAGACACAGTGGCACGCGCCTGTAGTTCCAGCTATTTGGGAGGCTGAGACAGGAGGATCGCTTGAGTCCACAAGTTCTGGGCTTTAGTGCACTATGCTGATCGGATGTCTGCACTAAGTTCAGCATCAATATGGTAACCTCCTGGGAGTAGGGGCCACCAGGTTGCCTAAATCAATCCAGGTCAGAAATGGAGCAGGTCAAAAGTCCTATGCTGATCGGTAGTGGGATGGTGCCTGTGAATAGCCACTGCACTCCAGCCTGGGCAACATAGCAAGACCCTGTCTCAAAAAAAACCCCAAACAAACTGATTTATCTTTCTTAGCTCAAGTGCCCATCCAAGAAATAAACAACTATGACCAAAGGTCCAGGAGCACATGAGACAAGTGTGTGTGCAGCCATGTGGGGGGCATGCACAAACTTCCAGAATTCTCTGAGCAGCCTCCCTCCCAGCACCTTGATGTGTTTGTCATCCCAGAAACTCTCCTGCCCTACCATGTAGGCATGTTATGGAGTTCTCATTACATAAGCATGATTGGTTAAGTCATTGACCATTGGTGATTGACTCAATCTCTAGCAACATTTTGGTTCCATCATCTCATTCCCTTCCACGATTCTGGCCTTGCTGCCTCTCTCTTATAATGGGAAATCTTGTGCTTACCTGGGGCCCATCCAGGTAATTCAGGAGAATCTCCCCATTTTAATACTCTTAACTTAATCACATCTCCAAAGTCCCTTTGGCAATATATGGCAGCATACTCAGAGGCTAGAGATTAGAACATCATTGGGAAGAACATGATTCTGCCCACCAAAATGGGATGAGAGCTTTCCATAACTAAAGCAGTAATATCATGTTGTCCTGCTAATCCCTAGTCCTTGAGAATGTGAGCCATATGCATGAAATGAAGTGTATTTATGTGGCTTGATATTGAGAAAGATGTAAAAACTCATAATGTTTAAGCAACATATTATAGTTGTACATAACGTCACAATGAACTGAAAGGGCCTGTCCTTCATTTTGTGCTCTTCCTTGTTCACCTCCTTCCAAATTGTTATGTGATCTTTTTACTTGAAAATGTGGTAAGTTGAATTTGCCATTTAATCTTGTCTCTCTCCTCTCCAAGATTCAATAAAGATAAAAATATGAGTTTTAGTAGCAGGGAAGCTGGAGAGACATAGCGGAGGTGCCCATGCAGGCCTATCCAGTTGCAGGTCACGTTGCTGGACTAATGTGATATCCTAGGAAAGCATCACTTGCTCCAACAGACCTTCCTCCTGGCACAAGGAGGAGCAAGTATGGTTGCAGCCTGGACCTAGCAGGAAGCAATATGTCTGGGCCACACATGCAACTTTTCACCAATTAAAAAAAAACAAGGTACTTGAGGGGGGTGGGGTCTTGGTGTGTGCCACACCTTTTGGGGGCAAAACACTATTATAAGAGCGACTTTACCTAACAAATGCAATCAGTGTAACCTGGTTTCTTATACCCTAAATGAATCTCTAACAATATAAAAATAATAATAAAAAAATAAAATAAAATAGATGAACAACAACAACAACAAAAAATGAGGTACAAACCAGCAAGAGTTCCTTCCCCAATATCCCCCAAGAGATGTGGGCGCCAATTTGGGGGATCACTAAAGCCATGGAAAAGGAAGAAAAGAGCCCCTTTTAAGTATCTCCTCTGTGTCCTCCCACCCACATGTGCTCTACTGCGAAACTGTGCTAAAGAACAGAAAGCTGGAAGCCTAAGGCAAGGAAGAGGCCCACAGCAGACTTCAATTCACAAGCACGTGTGGTACAGTAACTATGAGACATGCTCTTCTAGGCACTGTGACACATGCAAAAATGTCATTTAAGAATATGTCGCATGTGCCGAGGAGAATGGGCCAGGTCCACCATCTAGAATGGGGTACTGTCTAGCCTGGCCTGGCTGCTATCCTAAGCACCCACTAAACAACAAGAATTTATTTCCCACAGTTTTGGAGGCAGGAAGTCCAAGGTCAGGGTGCCAGCACAGTTTGATTGTGCTAAGGCCCCCTTCCCAGATTGTAAACTGCAGTCATCTCTTTATATCCTCACATAGCAGAAATAGGGGAAAATGGGTCTCTTTAAAAGGGCACTAATTCCACTCCTGAGGGCTCCATTCTTTTTTTATATATATATTTTTTTGTAGAGACAGAGTCTCACTTTATCACCCTTGGTGAGTGCCGTGGCATCACACAGCTCACAGCAACCTCCAACTCCTGGGCTTAGGCGATTCTCTTGCCTCAGCCTCCCGAGTAGCTGGGACTACAGGTGCCCACCACAACCCCTGGCTATTTTTCTGTTTTGCAGTTCAGAGAGGCCAGGTTTGAACCTGCCACCTTCGGTATATGGGGCCGGTGCCCTACTCAATGAGCCACAGACGCTGCCTGAGGGCTCCATTCTTATGACCCAGTCACCTCCCATAGGCCCCACGTGTAAGTAGCATCGCCTTGGGGAATAGTATTTCAACATAGGAACTTGGGGACAACACACTCATTCAGTCCACTGCAAGCACCCAGAGTACTTAGGACATTTGGCTGTCTTTGTACCTGGGAAGAGTTCACAGGCATGTTAGGCAAAAATGGTGAATACGAATGATCTTATCTTAAATGCGGAGGCTCTGATTGAGTATGGGAGTTTAAAGAAAGGAAATTAAATAAGTGGATACATAAAAATTACATTAATGAAGAAATTATGTAAAAAGCAGCTCTTCAAACATTGTTTCCTTTAGCTCTATAAACTAATTTAAAATAGCTGATTTAATTTTTTTTTTCCTAGAAAGTCCCACATCTGGGCTTCATTGAGGACAGTTCTGCTGGTGGCATTTTCGTTTGTTTGTTTCTGCACATGAGCCATTCTTCCTTCTTTCTTTGCACATTTTTTCATTTTTCTTGAAAACTGGAAATTTTAGATAACATGATGTAACAAATCAGAAATCAGAGTCGCTGTTCCTCTTGGTGTTGGTTTCACTGTGTGGTGCTGTTGTTGCTTGCGGCACAACTGTTCTGAAATTAACTCTGTAAACTGTATCGGTTGTTGTGTGTGCCCATGGGAGTTTCCGTATGTTTAGTGCAGCCATTATCTAGTGATTAGACAGAGATTTTTTCCAAATGCTAAAACCAGTAAGTCTCCTAACCTCTGCTGAAGGGCTCCGTGTGCGTGTTGGGGCGCACCTTCCATGCTAAGCTAAGTTGCTGACGACACCGTCTTAGCCTTCACTTTCACAGAGCCTTGGGGTCTGCACAAGTTGAGGTTCTAGCACCTTCTCAGGTCTTCCCTGACCGTACACCCCACCCTGGCCTGTGTCTGACCAGATTTTTTTTTACAAAGATTTTCCTTTCCTATGGAAATCTTCATCCCTGACTTTTAAGCTTTTGACTAGCCTGTTTCTTTTTAGGCTTTTGGTTATTTTATTTCCTTTTAAACTTTTGGCTAGCGGTGGGTATTATTTGCCCTGTTTTCCACCTTTTCAGGTACATGGGAAGTTACAGAATTGCCTGTAAACTACTCAACAAATATCCCCAAAGAACAGGCAATAGGCAAGCTCCTTGACAGGTTAAAAAAAAATGAAACCCAACCCTGTAAATGAGGTCTCCAGGGAGCCACCAGACAGATGAAATAATGAGAATTGTCTGAGAATGAAGCTATGAAGAAGGCTACACAGCTCGGCCCCGCCCGTAGCTTTCTGTTTCTGGTCCTCACTGTGACTATGAGTTGTTGATTTTCAAGGCTAAGGTTAAGAGAAGATGAAAATAGGGCAAAATACCACAAATCTTACAAGATTCAGCCTTTTAGGTTTTTTTGAAAGAGTCTTACTGTGTCGCCCTCAGTTGGGTGCCATGGGTGTTACATCTCACAGCAACCTCAAACTCCTGGGCTTAAGCGATTCTCTTGCCTCAGCCTCCCAAGTAGCTGGGACTACAGGCGCCCACCACAACACCGGGCTATTTTTTTTTTTTTTTTTTTGCAGTTGTCATTGTTGTTTACTGGTCTGGGCCGATTTGAACCCTCCAACCTTGGTGTATATGGCTAATGCCGGAACCACTGTGCTACAGGCGCCAAGCCTCAGCCTTGTTTTTAAGTAAATGCTCCCAGAATGCTGCAAACCTTGGTTAATTTCTGGAATTCAGAGAAAATCAATTATGATCATTTTTTTTCAGTGTTCTCTCTTCTTTAATGGAGGAAAGACTTTTTGAAGATTCTTCTCTGCCATATTCACTAATTTCACACCAATATATATTATTGAAAGACTGCATTTGGGATAAATTATTAAAGAGAACAGTTATTATGGTGTTTTGTTTTGGTTTGGCTTTTTGAGACAGAGTCTCCCTCTGTAGCCCTGGCTTGTTGTCTCAGGCTCCTAAGTAGCTAGGACTACAGGCATGAGCCACTACTCCAGCTAGTTTTTCTATGTTTAGTAGAGACAGAGTCTTGCTTTTGCTCAAGCTGTTCTCAAACTCGGGAGCCCAAGCAATCCACCCGCCTCAGTATCCCAGAGTGCTAGGATTACAGGCGTGAGCCAGCATGCCTGGCCTATTATGCATTTTTTTTTTTTTTGAGATAGTATCTGGCTCTGGCACCCAGGCTGGAGCGCAGTGGCTTCATAACTTACTACATCCTCCAACTTCTAAGCTCCACTAATCCTCCCACTTCAACCTCCTATGGAACTAAAGGCATGTGTTGGCATCACCCTGCCTGGTTACTTTTTAAAAATTTATACAGGTAGAGGCATCTTGCTATGCTGTCCAGGCTGGTCTCAAACTCTTGGCCTCAAGGAATCCTCCCACCTCAGCTGTTTGAAGTTCTAGAATTATACTTGGTCTTTATAGACTACTAGTTTATGCACAAAGCAGTTTATAACAAAAGGAGAAGGTTAGAAAGATATAGGGCAATGGAGGGATGAAAAAGACAACTTAGCAGGTATTTGCCTTGTCCAGGTGAGAAATGATGGCGGCTTAGACTAGGATGTTGATAGTAGATCTCAAGAGATGGGAACAAATTTGAAATATGTATATTTAGAATCAAAAATGACCATGTCCTATGTTGAACATTAGAGAAAGTGATAGGCAGGATGTTGTTCTCTATGACCTCATCCATTGCTGCTATTGTTGGTGGTTATGTTACTAATCAGCGTACCTTAAAACAGGGGGATTATCTAAGACCACCCGGGGCCACCCAGCTTAGTGACGTAGGAAGACAACAGGGGCGATGTGGCATAAGAGGGAGCCAGACAGGGTTGATGAGAAAGACCTGATGTATAAAGAAAAATGAAGAGAAAAAAAAAAACAGAGAAAGACCTGATGTGCGTCATTACTGGCTTCCAACTGGAGAAGGCCACGTGGGAGGTAAGGAAATAAATGAATTCCGTCAACAGTCCTAACGAGACCACAGGCCTGCAAGATACATTGACTTTTAACTCAATGAAACCCTGAGCAAAGAACACAGCTACACAACATTAGACTTTTGTATTTTGTTGTTATTGTTGTCCCAGATTTATTAAAATGTTACAGTGTTTAAAGATAGATTCAAACACCCACATGGTGCTTTGAAATTCATCCCAGCTGCAGGCTGAGTTAACTAGGGGGCGGACAGACTGCCAAAGTCCAAAAGCTCCAGTATTTCCTTAGTGTCAGGATCGACTTCAATGATCCCTTCACCAGGGCCGAGACCTCGGGCACATAGTCACCCCTCCTCCCGCAGCCTGGTGGAGACCTCTCCCTGGGCCTCTCTGGGTCCGTTTCATCAGGTGTAGGACACAGCACACTTCTTCTTGTGATCTTCTTGCAGCGAATGACAGTAATTTCATTGCACACACGTGTGTTCGTGTGACAGGCGTTGCCCAGACCGTGTAGTTCTTCTCCATGATGACCCAGCCGCCTTCTTCACGGTTTTGGTGCAAACACAGCCCATGTTGGCGGATCCTTGGTAAAAGAGCAACATTAGACTTTTGAACTATACGCTGTGGGCTAATAAAATAGTTTTACTTTAAGCCACTAAGTTTATGGCAATGTGTTACAGCAGCAAGAGAAAATTAGCACTGATGGAGAAGGACAGGGAGAAGGTGAGGATGTGCAGCCTTGCTCTGTGGCACACATAGGGCAACGGAAACTGATGCAATTTGGGGGGATCGGAAACCTGGAAGAGAAACAGGCTGAGAATAGGGAGTGAGAGGCGAGATTCAACATGTTAGTATTCGACTGGACGTGCTTAGTTTTGAATACATTTGGAAGTCCAAGTTTTAAAAAACGTTAATAGTTTATTGCAAATGTACAATGTAGGACAATCAAGATCACAAACTCAGGCTCGGCGCCCATAGCTCAGTGGTTAGGGCACCAGCCATGCACTGGGACTGGCAGGTTTGAACCCGGCCTGGGTCTGCTGAACAACAAAGGCATCAACAACAGCAATAACAACAAACAGCCGGGTGTTGTGGCAGGTGCCTGTGGTCCCAGCTGCTTGAGAGGCTGAGGCAAGAGAATCAAATGAGCCCAAGAGTTCGAGGTTGCTGTGAGCTGTGATATCACAGCACTCTACCGAGGGCAACATAGTGAGACTCTGTCTCACAAACAAAAACAAAAAATCACAAACTCACCCTAGAAAAAGTGTTACAGACCTCACGGCTGAAGATCACTACGGTCACTCTGAAGTGCTCCCCTGGGGAAGCTGTGCACGGTCGCCGGAGCCTCGTCCACCCTTCAAAGCACTTTTTCTAGGATGAGTTTATGAATTTAATTGTCTGACTTCGTAGATCTAGAGTTCCGAGAGTAGTACACTGAGACTAAAAATACAAACTTGCTGGCATATAGTTGTTAGTTGAGGCTGAGTGAATGGATCAAATTGCCTGGGGATGGAGTATAATGAGAAGAGAAAAGACAAACAACCACCTGAAATCCTGTCCTCCCAGATTGCCAGGGACTGGCGAAAACAAGATTCCCTCAGCTAAGCCTCCAGTCCGATTTAACATACCAACTTAGTGAAGGTTGTCTTTCTCAAAGCTCTTCAGGGACCGAGAGTAGCCAAACTGTTCCAATAACCTGACATTCTCCTAGCACGTCTCCTAAAAAGCTCCACCAATTCAGCAACTTCACCAAGAAACACCAATAACTGGTAATTAACCAGACCGGAATACTGAAACTTACAGTCTCTCACCCTCCCTTAGCTCAGTCGATTCCACATTGTATAATCCATCATTGAGATAGCCCACTCTAAAATATGTAATAGGTTAGGCAGCTAGGTAGATGTGAGCGGGGGGGAGGGGGGGGGACGCCAGACACAGTTGGGCCATTGTGGACTGGTGTGGGCTCGGCCAACCTGGCCTATTCTGGGAAGGGGGCTAATCTAGACTTTGCGGGTGGGTTGTTACGGGGAGCTGGTTAGTTTGGGGACTGAATGATGTACCAGGGACTTTCTGACATGGACAGATAGATGGGAACACTTTATGGGAACAGAGTTAATCAAGCCCCTGAGGAAATTCACAAGAAGCAACTGACACCTCTCAAAATTGTGTGTGAAATCCAGCACTGCGCTCTCCATGTGCCTGCAATTCCTAGGACGCAACTGGCTTGCTATCCAAGTCTCTAAAATAACTTTTCCTTGCTTGCAACAAATATACTTGCTCTTCTTCTCTTTAATTACTTCAGTGACCACCTCAAGCTGTCACTGCACTGCCCTAAAATGATCTCTGCATTTTTCAGGAGTCCTTCATGTCAAAGGCATAGAACCTGGACTATAGCTTAGGCCCAAAATGGCATATTTATTGATTGGATTACCTCAATAAAAAATTATTGTTTTGGGGGGCGCCTGTGGCTAAAAGGAGGAGGGCACCCGCCCCCTATCCTGGAGGTGGTGGGTTCAAACCCAGCCTCAGCCAAACACCACAAAAAAAAAATAAAATAATAAAATAAAAAAAAATTATTGTTTTATACTAATTCTATATTATAGACACTGAGTTAAGTTTCTGATATGCAGAGGTAAACAATAAAACACTGGTTCCCTGCAGTCCCAGCTCAGATCTCCCAGGGATATGAAGATGCCTGAGTAACTTACTTAACCAAAGGAAGAGCCGAATAACAGAGCTGGAGACGAGAAAGGACCCTGCAGAACTTTGGGATAGTGGAGGCAACAATATAAAGTCACTCCAAGAATAACAGTTACTAAGAGTCTGTGTTTATATATTCACAATCTTATATAATTCTTACAATAAATGTATAATGTAAAAAGTATTAGCTCAACTCCCCAGATAAGGAAATCAAGGCTCAAAAAGATTAATAAGCTGTCTAAAGTAATTTAACTAATAAAATTAAGAGATAAAACTTGAACCCAAATGTGAAAACCTCAACATCCATGCTATTTTCACTATATCATTCTCTTCCAAACTAAAATCCATAAAAGTTAGGATATGACCTCTCTGCCCAATTTTTTTACAGAAATACAAATTATATGACAACTTTCTCATTCATTCATGTCTCTCCACAACTGACTCCACAGCTTTGAATACATCCCACATATATGTAATTGATACCATGGCATAGAAATAATATACTTTTTATCTTTTTTTTTTTTTTTTGAGACAGTCTCACCATGTTCCCCTCAGTAGAGTACAGTGGCATCACAGCTCACAGCAACCTCAAACTCTTGGGCTTAAGTGACTATCTTGCCTCAGCCTCCCGAGTAGCTGGGATTACAGGTGCCCACCACAGTGCCCGACTTTTTTTTTTTTGTAGTTGTCAACCCCGCGGGGCTCAAACCCAACAGCCCTAGTGTATGTTTGTTGCCAGTGCCCTAGCGGCTGAGCTGGAGGCACGGAGCCTATACTTTCAGTCTTGTTAGCTGTATTGAAACTGAAGTAATCAGTGTTGCTTCACTTCATCCATACAAGCATCCATAAAAGGTAGCCTCATATGTAAGTCTGAAAGCAGCAGAAAATAAGAGAGAGATTAGCAGATTTTTTAAAGGGTAAATTAAAATTAGAGGATGACATTCAGAGTTGGCATACTACAATGCTACTGAATTTAAATAAACGTTATCAGAAAAGAATACCTGAAAATAAATCCAACCTGAGAAGGTCTGCGTTGTTTTTATAGTAGCTCACTTACAGGTTTGTCTGAAAACAAAGCCATCTGAAACGGCTCAGCATTACACAGTACTAACCGCAGACTGTGAATTCTGTTATCAAACACTTTTAAAAAGTGAATAGTATCCCCCCAAAATATTACTTTTGAGGAAAGCTCATGATAGACAGCTCAGTAATAACATTTTTTAAATTCAAAATGAGATCAACTTTGTAAATACAAAAAAGTTAGTGCCCATGTTGATCTAAGCCTTTCATTTTCTTCCGACAACAGTGCCAAGCACTGAAATCCTGGAATTCGTTGTGAATAATGCATAAGCGACCACAGGTTCATTTAGAGACCAGAAAAAACCCTTGGTTTCAGGTTGGCGTTTCATCTGTTCTGTGGGAAGAGAGGAGGCTTTATTTGCTAGCTCAATGGGCTAATTTACCTTCTTCCTTCCTGCGGTGAAGTACACACACCCTCACGAGCACTCATGCACATACTCTTGCCTGCACACGTTCACCACATACCCAATTATATTAAGCTACAAAATTAAAATCCCACTTTGTGGGAGGATAATGGAGGTCACAGTATATGGCACAACTCTTGGGAGTGGGACAAAATTATAAGAGGGACTTTACCTAACAAATGCAATCAGTGTAACCTAATTCTTTGTATCCTCAATGAATCCCAAACAACAAAAAGGAAAAAAAATATTCCATTGTGTAAGCTATTAGCAATAAAGTTTGATGACTCCTTGGATACATGATGAGATTTAGGGAACTTCAAGAAGGGTAAACTCGGGCAGCACCTGTGGCTCATCAAGAGGGCGCCAGCCCCAGATACCCAAGAAGGTGGGTTCAAACTCAGCCTTGGCCAAACTGCAAAACAGAAAAATGGCCAGGTGTGGTGGCAGGCACCTGTAGTCCCAGCTACTCGGAGGCTGAGGCAAGAGAATCGCCTACGCCCAGGAGTTGGAGGTTGCTGTGAGCTGTGTGACGCCACAGCACTCTACTGAGGGTGATAAAGTGAGACTCTGTCTCTACAAAAAAAAAAGGTAAAATCATTAACTAAAGTCAAGATGCCATTTTGATTGTATTGGATTCATAACCAGGTCCATGAACAAATTGCAATGACCCCTGTATGTTTTTTTGTAATCCTCTCCCTAAACTAACTACTTAACCTTTTGAGTGGCTCCCAGAAATGGAAGATTTTCTGCAAGATGAAGGAGTTGGGACTCTAAAGGGTCCTGGGCATTCCTGGATGTCTCACCCTCCACCACAGCCTGCTGCCAACCCCCAAGGCAGGGAGAAGCCCCTGGCTAGTTAAACCACGACCGGCCCCAAGGCACATGGCCCCCTTTAAAAGTCTGTGATGTCCATTAGTCTCCTCCCATTCTCCCCCAAAGACAAAACATCTTTCATATGTAAAAACTCCTGGCAGCCTCTCCCATTCTCCCAAAAAAGAACAAGTGGAGGAGAATTTAATTATTCCTGCCAATCTTCATTGTCTCAGGAATTGGATCTTTATGCAGCGAGCTGTGGGATCTAGACAAAAACCACCTTGCAGTTTTGATTATACATTTACTTAGGTATGTTTTTTGACAAGAATTCGCCTTCAATTTGCTTATCTGAGCTTAATAGATAACTCTCTGTGAGGCGTGATTCTGAGAGGGCCTACATGCTGCAGGCCACTAGAGAGAAAGTGTTACTCCCATGGCCTCAACCACTTCAATCTCCTGCGTTTCTTCTTTTTTTTTTGAGACAGAGTCTCAAACTGTCTCCCTTGGTAGAGTGCTACGGCAAAGTAGCTCACAGCAACCTCCAGTTGGGGCTCAAGCGATCCTCTTGCCTCAGTTTTTCTATTTTCCGTAGAGACAGGGTCTCACTTTTGCTCAGGCTGGTCTCAAACTCGTGAGCTCAAGCAATCCACTCACCTCCGTCTCCCAGAGTGCTGGGATGACAGGCATCAGCCACCAAGTCCGGCTGCATCTCTCTTTAAAAATAAAGTTTTCTAATCCTTTTTCATTCCATCTGCTCTGGGAAGCTTATCAGTGTCACAACTATTTCTGAAGGTCTGTTGTTGAAACTGGGAAGGGCTCTCATCTAGATCTAGAGGCTCATCCCACAAACAGCCAATTATTGGGCCAACAAGGATTGCCAAGGAAGAAAAAATAATTAATACGACAGACGGACAGTATTTGTCAGGAGAAGGAGAGAAGCTGCCTCAAATCAATCTCTGTGATTAACAAGATCATGGCCTATTTATTTATTTATTGTAGACAGAGTATCAGTTTGTTGCCCTGGGCAGAGTGTCATGGCACCTAGCTCACAGCAACCTCAAACTCTTGGGCTCAAGCAATCCTCTTGCCTCAGCCTCCCAAATAGCTGGGACTACAGGCAGCCATAATGCCCAGCTACTTTTAGAGACAGGGTCTCACTCTTTTTTTTTGAGACAGAGTCTCAAGCTGTCACCCTGGGTAGAGTGCTGTGGCATCACAGCTCACAGCAACCTCCAATTCCTGGGCTCAAGCCAGTCTCTTGCCTCTGCCTCCCAAGTAGCTGGGACCACAGGCACCCGCCACAATGCCCAGCCATTTTTTGGTTGCAGCCGTCATTGTTGTTTGGTGAGCCCGGGCTGGATTCGAACCCGCCAGCTCAGGTGTACATGGCTAGCGCCTTAGCCTGTTGAGCCACAGGCGCCGAGCCTATGGTCTCACTCTTGCTCAGACTGGTCTCCAACTCCTGTGCATAGGCAATCCACCCACCTGGGCCTCCCAGAGTGCTAGGGTTACAGTTCTGAGCCACCGCCCCAGCCAAGATCATGGGGTTTTAATGGAGTGACCCGTAATAGCAGACTTTTCCCTCTGAGTCCTTGATCTCAGGAATTGAAGAATGAATTCACATGAAAGCAAGAGAATTTAAAGAGAGGAAAGGCGAAAGCAACAGAGCAGAGGGGCTCCTAGCGCTTTGCTGCTTTGGGCTCTTTTTCTAGGGGGTTTCAGCCTCCAGTGTCCCCCAGGTTATTGGTGGCGCTCTCTGGCTGGCTCTTTCAAATTAAAATGGCTCGGGGTTATTGGTTTCCTTTGTCAGTCCCCTTGGGGGTCATTCTCCCTGGTAGCTCCCACCCAGGACAGTTATTGACAAAGGCTGCACAGATCCCGTGGGCTCTCTGGCAGTTATGAAACTTCCCGCTGGGGATTTTCAGGCCTGTTTCCTGCGCCCCACCCGCTCTCTTGACCCTCCTTTATCTCCAGGCCCTATTTCCCTGTCCCTGCCTAAAAGTCTTTTGACTCCTATCACCATGTGCGTTGAGGAAGGTTGCCGCACCCCACCAGGGGCTGTATGCATTGGGGGTCAGTGTGGGTAAGGTGAATTCTGGCCTCTGGACGCCTGCCCACGGGCCTTCAGGATGTCAGCTCACTGGTCTTGCAGAAAATCAAGTAGCCAGTCAAGGGAGAAGATTACATAGGGATAAAGTTGTCTAATGCCCCTACAGGTTTTTGACAAATTCCTTGGTCATCTTTACGTCCGGATTTAAATTCCGGTTATTGCTGAATGGTTTGGTCCCTGCTTGCAAGCTCACCCCGCGTAGCCTCTTTCTTTTCTTTCTATCCCAGGGCTCTGTAAGCAGCTCTCATCCTTAGCCCTTTCTCGTGAACCTCCACCAGAACCCTTTCTGGGTAGCCAGTTTTGACTTGAGGGTTTGACACAAGCACAGTACATTACAAACCACAATTTTTGTTTGTTTGTTTTGAGGCAGAGTCTCATTTCATCACCCTCAGTAGAGCTCTGTGGCGTCACAGCTCACAGCAACTCTAACTCTGGCCTCAGCCTCCAGAGTAGCTGGGACTACAGGTACCCACCACAGCACCTGGCTATTTTTTTAGAGATGAGGTTTCACTCTCGCTGAGGTTGGTCTTGAACCTGTGAGCTCAGGCAATCTACCTGCCTCAGCATCCCAAGTGCTGGGATTGCAGTCATGAGCCACTGTGCCTAGGTTACCACCAGTTTTAAGTTTATCATGAGGTACCGTGTCTCTAATGAGACTGGATGTGTCCTCCACAAAGAACATCTCACCAACCACTGTTCCTCAGGCCTCTGCTTTTTTTTTTATGTGCTTTTATTTTCCCTAATCAGAACTTTGTCCTTCTCACATCTTCTTCACATTGTGGATTCCCTTCCTCCCCTGCACATTGTCCAGAAAAGAGTTCAAAACTCACATTCTTATTATTTTATTAAGCAATTACATAGAGGAAGTTAGTTCTCTCCACTTTCTTTTCTTTTTTTGAGACAGAGACTCAAGCTGTCACCCTGGATGGAGTGCTCTGGCATCACAGCTCACTGCAGCCTCCAATTCCTGAGCTCAAGCAAGTCTCCTGCCTCCACCTCCCAAGTAGCTGGGACTACAGGCGCCCGGCACAACGCCCGGCCATTTTTTGGTTGCAGCCGTCATTGTTGTTTGGTGGGCCCGGGCTGGATTCGAACCCGCCAGCTCAGGTGTACATGGCTGGCGCCTTAGCCCGTTGAGCCACAGGCGCTGAGCCACCACTTTCTTTTCTTTCAGATCAAAAGGGTACCCAAAAAGTTTCCCTAAACCAAAGACCCATCAATTTGATTTTCAACGTAAGACACATAACACTAACAAAAAATTGAATCTAAAATTTTTTTAGGCTAAGATGAAATGCATGGACAGAACATAAAGAAAACTTTGGGAAATCCACTCTTCCCAAGTGCTGAGAAAATCTGACTTACAGTCTAAGAAAAACACCTTCAACCCCATGATCTGTAAAAGTTACTTAAAGACCAAACTAGTTATCGGAAGTCACTTGTTGCCCATCCTGCCCTGGCTCCAGCTCTGGAAAGCCTTCATGGCCAGGCAGTAAAGACAACACCAGGGAGTTTAGGAATGTGACCATCCTGTTAGGGACTTTACTGTTTGCTGTTGACTAAGGGGGTTAGTGATGCACAGTTAATGCCCCACTGCTGGAGACAAAAGCCCTTGAGGATGTATAATTATGATCCTGCCTGTGAGACAAAAATATTATAACTTTGGGGAAGGGCGTAAGAATGTAAGAACCCTGTAAAATTATCTTACAGCAAGGCAGGCTTTGAGAACAATCTCCCTGATTTTGTGGGATTCTGAATCTTGTAATATAGGACAACTTGAACCTACACAAGTATTTAGCTCCTGGTTCTGTCACCCTGATTACAACGGTTGGTTGGTTGATTATTTCTTATGATTTTATCCAAATTTAATTTAATTTAATTCCAGCCTTCTTAACTCTTAAAAGCTGCTCCAGGAGAAGGATAATTGCAAAAATACTTTGGAGTGGGGTTGCAACTAAAAGACAAGATGGAACAGATCAGAACCATCAACTCTAGTTTAATGGCAATAGCCTGAAGCTGAACCTCCCCTCTCCCCTTGAAAGCTTTGTATTTCTGGTTAGGGAGAAAATGATAGCACTGTAAGCCAGGAGTCTCCAGCCTCCTCATTTGATGGCAAATTAATAAATGTCCCTTTTCTTCTCTTCAAACTACTTGTCCTCATTCTTCTAATGTGTTCCTAGAGACAAGTGCTGAACTCTCAGTATGTTCTCTCACATACCTGCCTTTTTGCTCACCCTTCCCATTTTGGAGCCAGTCTCAGGGACGCCAGAAATGTCGGTGAGATTCTTCCCCAAATCACTAAAGCTCTGTACCGTCCCTTCAGTACCTGCACTGCGGGCACAGCCAGCCCTTCCTGAATGAGTCTCAGGTTCACCCAAACATAACATTTTCCTTTTATTTCTTTTTTTTTTTTTTAAGGAACTGCCTTATTTTTCTTTAGCAGTAGGAAAGAAAATCCTCAAAAAATGTTTCTTCATTCCACGAAATGCAAAGCAGTGCTAGAGAAAATGGAGCAAATGAGCACCAGGAGCCTCCGCCCTCTTTCCTACTCCTTGTTTGGGCACATGGTAAGAATCGTGCAGTCTGTTTGAAGTAGCAGGCTTCAGGGCTAGGGGACGGCGATACTGCCGGGATATGTTGGACTGGCTCGGGCCAGGCTGACCTGGGCTATTATGGCATTATGGATTAGCCAGTCGAAGTCTTGCTGGTTCAAGACCTTGCAGGTGGGTTATTTCGGGGAGCTGCTTGTTAGGGGGACTAGTTAATGTCCCTGGGACTTTCTGATGTGGGCACATAGATATGAGTTGTAATGGGGACAGAGTTCATCAAGACTCTGCTTAGAAACTTCTAAGAAGCAGCTCATACCACTCAACAGTTTTATACAAAATCTGGCTCTGCATGCTCCAAGATGCCTGTGGTCACAAAGACAGGGCCCGTTTTGCTGTACAAACCATTGAAATAAACTTTTTCTTTCACGCTAAAACTGGACTTGCTCTTGCAGTCTTTAATCACATCAGTGACAACCTCAAGCCATCACCCCGCTGCCCCAACACTACCTTCCAGCCCCAGTTACATAAAATGACACTTTAGGAAAGGGGCCAGCACACACTTAAGCAGAGTAGAGAGAACACATTTTTTCACAAGCGTCAATGCAGAGACATCAAGTAATGAGTCCTCCTTATCATTCTCTTAACCAATATTTAAAAATATTTATGATTGGATTTTTCCCTTGGTTTCTTTGCTTATTCTTCTTTCTTTGCACATTTGGTTACCTTTCTACAAATTTACATTTTATTTTCATTGTTCTCCAATAGTTGCTGACATAGAAAACAAGGTATGTGAAACTTAGTTCTTTGTAAATTTAAAGTTTCAAAAGTTATTTTGGTCACTATTATTAGAAAAATTGAATTTTTTTTTTTTTGAGACAGAGCCTCAAGCTGTCACCCTGGGTAGAGTGCTGTGGCATCACAGCTCACAGCAACCTCCAATTCCTGGGCTCTCCTGCCTCCGCCTCCCAAGTAGCTGGGACTATAGGTGCCCGCCACAACGCCCGGCTAGTTT
>CAUYON010156852.1:0-12447 GCA_963573935.1 Arctocebus calabarensis
ATATTCTTCTTAGCAAAGTATCTCAAGAATGGAAGAAAAATTATCCAATGTACTCAGCCCTAATATGAAGCTAATTTATAGCTTTCATATGAAGGCTAAAACCCAATTATAGCACAAGAATACAGGGAAAAAGGAAAGGGAGGGGAGGGGAGGAGGATGGGTGGAGGGAGGGCAATTGGTGGGATCACACCTATGGTGCATCTTAGCAGGGTACTGGTGAAATTTATTAAATGTAAAATATCAATGTCTTCATATAGTGATTAAGAAAATGCCATGAAGGCTATGTTTAATAGTACGACCAAAATATTTCAGATTGTATATGGAGTCAGCACATTGTGCCCCATGATTGCACCAATGTACACAATTATGATTTAATAATATTATTAAAAAAAACTATGCAGAGGTGTTAATCTATGGTCTAATCTTCATGCAAAAGGATGGCTGAGAAATAAAACTAAGTCCAATTTGCAATCAAAGATATTTTTGGATTTTCGTAAACTGCTTTGATAATTCATATACTCAAAAACTCAGGAAAATACAATTTAAGTTTGCTTGAAGGAGAACATACAGCAATTTCCTGCGTCCTCATCACTTCCGTCTAGGCAGTCATCGTCGCCATCACATTTCCACCGAGCTTGGATACAGTGTCTGTTTCTGCAGCGGAATTCTCCAGCTTTACAGATGTGAGGTAAAATGTCTCCAGGATTAACTAGAGTTAAAAAAAAAATGAAGGTATAAGAACAAAGCTGGCTTATTCAGTTCATTAAAGTGTAAATTTGGGGATTTTCTTTTTGTTTGCTTTAGATTCCATATATAAGAGAGATCATGCAGCATGTATGTATCTTTGGCTTATCTCACTAAGCATAATGTCACCTAGGTTCATCCAAGTTGTCACAAATGACAGAATTTCCTTTTTTTGTGTGTTTAAGAGTTGAATTATGTGAGGATACATTTCTAATCAAATATATAGAGTATAAAACTATGCAGAGTATAAAACTACACTCAGTATAAAACAGTGGTTACTAGTGGTTGGAAGTGAGAAGGGAAAACAAAATAAAAAAATACAGGCCAAAAGGCACAAAGTTGCAGATATGTAGGAGTAAGTTTGCAAATCATAGTTATAATGTTGTATTGAATACTGGAAATTTTTGGAGAGTAGATTTTACGTGCTCTTATCATACACATGAAACGGTAGTTATAAGACAAGTTGGACATGGTCAATTTGCTTGACTATTTCAAAATATCATTTTGTACACCTTAAACATATATAATAAAAGAAATAATAATATATCCAATTTAGCATACTTTATATCCAAATATGATATCCACATGAAACTTATAAAATGGTTTCCATTATGTGAAGTTTAATATGTTGTAATAAAAAAGTAAATTTTATTATAATAACAACATATTGTTTCATTTCAGTTAATGGAAAATACAAAAACAACATAGTAGTGACAGTCATCTCTGTGAATAAGAAAATTTTAAGTTTTTCTGACAATAATTATTCTACTATGTGAAAGATGATCATATAAATTGGGTCACTGCTACAATACTCAACTAAAACGGATTTGAGAGGCTGGGGGAAAAAGCTTTCTAGGTACATAGCATTGCTTTGACAATATAATCTTTTTGCAATTTTTTGTCAAAAATTATGTATTTTTCTTCTTCTTCTGGAAGAAGTTTTGCCTATAGTAACTTTAAAGAAACTGCCTGTTTTACCCAATAGCTATTGAAACGATCTACTGTGACTCTAAGACTACTTTTTTAGTCATCACCATCACTCACCAGTTGGAGTATGCTAGTCCCCCAAAACTTTACTAGTGCCAAAACTTTTGTTGCAAAATAGTACACAACATTTCTCCTTTTTATAATATTCCCAACCTCTTTTTTGTTCTTCGGACATGTTTACCAAAGATTACTTGGTTTGTGTGTATGCCCTAAATTATATTTACTGCTTCACAAATAAAACATTTTAAATATACAGATTGTCTCTATATTTTATTTGCCTGACAACTAACAATTTTGAAGATTTATTTTAAATAAGAGTCACCAAAATAACTACATTCACAATAATTCTAATACCATTTTAAATTTATGTTGGGTCTGTAGTTTTCCTTTTCAAATGGTTTCCATTGATAGTCTTAACTAATCATTATTATAACCTGTGAGGCAGGTAAGTTACAGATTTTCACTACCTCTATCTCACAGATAAATATACTCAAGAATTAGGCTGGGTGTGGTGACTCTTGCCTATAATCCTAGCACTCTGGGAGGCCAAGGAAGTGGACTGCTTGCACTCAAGAGTTCCAAACAAGCCCGAGCAAGATTGAGACCTTTTCTCTAAAAATAGCCAGGTGTCGGGCTGGGTGCCTATAATCATAGCTACTTAGGAGGGTGAGGAAAGAGAATCACTTAAGCATAAGAGTTTGAGGTTGCTGTGAGCTATGATGCCATGGCACTCTATCAAGGGTGACAACTTGAGACTCTGTCTCAAAGATACACACACACACACACACACACACACACACACATATATACTCAAGAATTAATTAAAGTGAAAAGACAATGCACTACCACATATCTTTGATGGCTATATTTGCTTTGTTGTTCTTCAAGAGGGAAAAAAAAATCAAGTATAATTAAGGGTTCTAGAATATTATTTTATTCAAAATTATCTCTTTATGTATCAGGATTTTATGCAGTGTTTTTCCTCCATTTATTACATGTTCTGTAATCAGTTTATGAGAATTCGGTTAAGTAGGAGTATTTACAAATTGAAACTGTTACTATTCTTCTGCTATCTTTGAATAGATCACAGTCTAGAAAGAGAAATAAATATGTGGCAATTGCTAAAGTAAATTAATTGTTTCATGGACTCTAAACGGCTTTGTATTATCTCAAACTGGTTCATTGCTAAGAGAAACAAAAGATAATCCTTCCATCCCTATTCTAATGGTTTTATTTATTTATTTTAGTTAGTTAGTTTTATTTATTTATTTTTTTTGAGACAGAGTCTCACTATGTCACCCTGAGTAGAGTGCATCACAGCTCACAGCAACCTCAAATTCTTGGGCTTAAGCGATTCTCTTGCCTCAGCCTCCCAAGTAGCTGGATCTACAGGTGCCCACCACAATGACCTGGCTATTTTTTTGTTCCGTTGTCACTGAGTTTAAAAGGCCTGGGCTGGGTTGGAACCCACCAGCCTCGGTAAATTTGGCTGACACTGTGACCACTGTGCTATGGGCGCTAAGCCCTGTTCTAATGGTTTTAAATTTTATTTTGAATAAGTAGTTCAGGCTGAAGAACTGTCACGAATTATACACATAACCCAAGAATAAGTGATGCCAAGAAAACAGATGTGACATTTCCAGAACTTTTTGCATAAAACTTCCTGAATCTTTGTTTCTCCCCAGCAGCAAAGAATGGAAGAGGGAACATGAGTCTTGAGCCAGGCCTGCAGGAAACTGCTTTAAAGAGTCAGCAACAAGGCACAAGGCATGTGGGTTTGTGGAGCTGGAAAAAAAGCTACTACAATAAATCTAGAGTGTTATTTAAGGCCAAAAAGAATCACTGTAGTGAATTAAATATTCAATTAGAATAAAGGTAAACCTGTTTCTTTGGTCTCCTCCTAGTTAATCCAACACCAAATACATAGCTGTGCCATATTATTTCTTCCCTGTTTAATCTTTCTCAGTATCAACACACTGAAACAGTAGTTTCTCTATTATGTCATTTCTCTAAGATAACTTGAAAATAAGAAATCACATAGATGCACACGAGCGTAGATATAAATGAAAATATAAATCCAACGAGAAGAGGTCCTTGGCCACCTATTCAAACACAAGATGCCTTTGCACAGCAGCAGCTGGAAGTGAGGCTGGGAATCAGAAAACCAGAAGTGCACTCTGGGCATGTCTGACTGTCTCCAGGATCAAACTTTTCTCTCAAAATCTTCAGAATTGACTAATGATAATAAATAATTATTCTTCATTTGGAGTTTCAAGTCTGCTCAGATCCTAGATCTTTGGTACTTTTTCTTCTTTTGAATCTATACATTGCCAAGCCTAAAACTAGGTACCAAGTGAAGAGTACTTTGATTAATTTCTACTTTATAATTATTAATCCTCACCATCAACAGTCTTTAGGTTTTTAAAAACATTTCCAGTCACACGAGGAACTGATTTGATCAGCTTCCTCCTCAACTTAAAGTTCAGCTTTAAGATTTTCTACAGTCTCTCTAAATCGACTTCAAGAAAATAGTAAGGAGATTTGTTATTTCATAGTGTAAGCACTGCAAAACACAAGAAATCCTTGGATGTAGTCTAATAACAGTCTTATTAAGAAGCTTAGCCTTCTTGGGGTTGTTTCAGAAAGTATTTCAACCCAGTTTTAAAAAACAATCTAGAATAATTAAGAGGGAAATTATAATTGCTTCTGAATAATTTTATTTCCATAAAAGAATAGCAAGACTTCCAGAGAAAGGCCAACTACCTGAGACAATTGATATTATGGAACTAAATATTACATAAAATAGTCAAATTAGAATAATTTAAAATCTACATAGATGTCTAATGTTTTTCAAGTGGCATTTACAAATACACAGAAGGTCAAAAGTGATTTTAACCATAGTTTCAAATAAAATGCATTGTCAGTTATTCCTAAATGATGCTTATATTAACAAAGATAGCAATTTTCAAAATAACATAATAACAGTATCTAAGGTTTCAATTTCTTTTTTTCTTAACAGGTTATGAGTAATTACGCGGAAACTGGTAGAGTTACCCTACTGAGACACTTTCCATATATTCTGTCTTTGATATTGGTCTATATCAATGATATTAATGTATATCAATATGACTGGCAGTAGCGGTTAGCCATTGCCTATTTCTGTAATAATAGACACAATGAAACATATAATTATCTCTTGACTTCAAATTTGCTTCCTGAAATTCTTCTACTCTTAACGTGTTGAATGGGAGACATTTCTCTGTGGAATTTCTATATATTTTTTTCATCAGCTTTTGTTTTGAACTCTTTTTGTCCAAGGATCTTTATATAGCTAAACAGCCATGAAAGATAGAGGTGCTGCCTCCTTCTGGGGTAGAGGGCAGGTTTTTTCTTTTTTCCTTGACCACAATAATAAACAAAATGTCTCCCTCCAAGGAAAATACTGGGAAGATTTTCTAGCAGACACATTGAAAGGCTGGCGCTTTGCTAAGCTCAGGGTTCTTTAGTTGTGATATAAACTCAATGTTTTTGCAGCATTGCTCCCATATGAATTGGGCTAGGGGCTAAGAAGAAGCAAGGTAAACATGAGAATTATGTTGCCTGCTGTGCCATGAATGATAAAACCCTTTCTGTCTGATTCAAGAATTTTCATCTTCTGTCAGAATCCATGAATCTGTCAGGCTATCACGTGAAATTACAAAGAGCGTAAGATCTCAGATCCTCAGATCCTCACCATCATTTCTGACATTGTAGTAAGGTATTTTTCATTTGGTTTTGTTTGTTTGATTACTTTTTACATTCTAAGCTCTGATTTCTAAAGTCTCCCAGGGAATATTGGGCATCACCACTTGCTTCTAGTCCTAAGCCCATCCTTCCAGATCTAATGAGTAGTTGCATCACAAAGAAATGAACAATGGTGACTACCAGAATTGTACAAGGCTTGTGATAATACAAGAGAGGTCCCTTTTGAGCTAAAATTATTCATTATTAGGGAGACACATAATATGGTATGTCATAATATGGATAAGACGGCATCTTAGAAGTTCAAAGTGCATGACCTTTCCCTCGGCATTGATCTAACAAGGTGGAACTGAATGGCAGAATCATCTGTCACAGCACCCCAGCTGATGGGCAATCTACCAGCTTTTGTAAGAAATAATAGGTGATGAAGCAAGTATATTTAGAACACGTAAGAGAGGAATATCTCCTCTAAAAAAATTAACATTATTATCCTTTTTATACTTTCCAAAAATCTCTACAAAGAATTTTTTTTGTAATACTTTCCACAAATAAATGATGTCTCCATTAGAAGACAATTTCTTCAACATAGAAAGGACTACATCATATATGGGAAAGAGCAATACTTAGAGCAGAATGGGACATAGGGTTCATGCTCAATCTTATTTGTTGCCTGACATACTGGAATTAATAGAGAGATTGCTGTTTTCATTTTGAGAGATTCCATCTCTGAGGATGGTATAAATCCTTAAGGAAAACAACATCATTTCAACTGGCTCAGCAGAGAATTCTCTTCTCTCTTCACCCAAGAACACGGGTTAATTTAATATAAGAAAAAAATAAATAGACAGGAGAGAAAATTCCCATAATCTTAAAAAAAAGTAAATACACATACATAGTTAAAGTGCCATGTATATCAATTTGTTCCAATGCTTAATGTGACTGAATTTATACAGCAATTGGAAATTTGAGCAAAGCTAAAAATTGCTTTTAGTATAGTAACAACTTTATGGAATTGTAAGCTTTTCTATGTAGTCGTGCTTTGAACTATGCATTTAAAGACTGTTACAAAACCTGTAATTCTACTCTCAAGACCACTTCTAGTAAACAATATTACAATATAATATAACCAAAAATAAATTAAGAAAGTAATAAATAATTCTTTAATATAACCAGGATCAAAAATAAAATAACACGTTGGGTGTGGTGGCACATGTGTGTAATCCCAGTACTGTGGGAGGTGGGAGGATTTCTTGATTCCAGGAGTTCAAGACTAGCTTAGGCAACATAGTGAGATCCCATTTCCACAAAAAAGAAAAATAATTAAAAAAAAAAGAAAAATAGCATGAGTCATGATATGCTTGACATGGAAATTCTAGTCCTTATACATCCTGGGGCACCTGCTGTTTAAGCAATGCAATCAGAGGCCCGGCATGACTCCACAAGGTACTACAAAGGTAAATTATATATTCTAGAATTATTTTTATTTGGTAATAACTGCTGGAGTAACTGCTGGAGTTAACATCCAGGCTGTAATGAAGTGAAGGGGAAACCTATGAATAAACTGCTTTGTTATATTTTATTTTAGTTTTGAATTATCTCAAATTTGGATCTCAGTACAGCAACTAGACTCAATACGTACTCATGACCTTAGTTTAACAAGATATGTTGTGCCTGAACAAAGTGCCTGTTTCTGACTTTGCTTTTCCTCTTTTCAAATTCAGTCTAGTGATCTGCTCTAAACTAATGTTCTCACTTGATGTTTTGCTATTAACTGTATTAAAATTATGATAACTCAGTTATAGTCACATTAGTTCCAGTGCAAATAAAATAAAGGCTTTCTACTGTTGTCTCTACATATCTAACATTAAGAGAGATCTATTGTTTTTACTTTTCATTTGTTTCTTCATTTTAAAGTTACACAATCTCTTACTGGCTCTTTATTTGATCAGGGAGAGAGAGGAATCAAAAAAGAAAACTATAATGACTTGAGGAGATGGTTTGTTGGATTCCTTTAGGTAAGTTCACCTACACAGGAAGATAGAGTGAGAAATGCTGCTGTGGGTTTTGATTTTTTTCCTTTAGATCATAGTGGGATGAACTTTCATTAGACAGAATGGTCGTCTGAGCAGCCAACCTAAGTGGTACATAATCTGTGCACAGAAGGCCATAAATATTCATCTCTATAGGGCATCTAAACTTTTTACTGCCTAAACTTTTTACTACACATGAGATTGTGTATGTCCTGGAACACAGGGTTTGTCACAACTTAGCAGATAAATGGCTTACCATAGTGAAGTGCTGTTGATGATGGAGGACTCTATCTGGTGCTCCAGAGGTGATAAAAATCAAAGAGTACCATGGACAATGCTATGCCTTGAATTTCAGATTTTTTGCAATGCTTTAGTTGCTTTCCTGGGAATAAGGCATATTGGAAAATTCTGGTTTTCTTTTAGACAAAGTAATCCTGCTGAGTTTATATATTTATTATTTATTTATTCATTCATTTTGGATAGTGACTCTATTTTTTTAGCTTAATTTGCTTTAGGGAGATCATTCCTATCTTTATTAATTTTGTATGTTGTGACTTTTCATACAAAGGTTGAAAAGGAAATATAAAGTTTACTTGATAATTGGTAAACTAGCTTTACACATACTCCCCAGGGATAGTACGTTTCAAGTCACTCTGCTACACCAGAGATCTTGTCTAGTTGTGAGAGGTCTTGGCCATGACAGACAAGATTCATAAGACAAGATTCAAACAGTCTAGCCTGAGCTCACTTTTTGTATTTTACAAGCATGGTATTAGAATTCACCCTTAATCAATCACGTAGTATGCCAATATTTTTCTCTTGGGTGCATGTTTTTTCTAGGTATAACCTTATGTCACAAGTTCATTAAAAAGCAATCTTTGGTGTTTAGGTTGGCCTAACCACGTGCCAATGGATTTTTGTTCATCTGAGGTCAATTCAGCGAGAATGCTGAAACCAGGAAGGTTAGTGGTTGCAACATCGTGTTGCTTATTAGACTCAGGCTACACAATTAACTCATTTTGTTGGAGTGAGAGATGAGAAGACAGGCCTGAGATTAGATTCAAAAGCTGAAGATTCCATGGAGGTATTAAAGTAAACAACTCTCAGGTAGAAGCTAACTAGAGGGGCTGATAACTGCAGGCAAGAACAAGCATCTGATTTGTCAGCTACCTCTACCATCTTACATAAACTTTGGCTACTGACAATATCATTTACATTGCAGTTTTAAAATTCCTCTGGCCTTTGAAATGACCATGACAATAATGAGACAATCCTATACAACAAAAAAATGGGAGGGAATGTGAATCAAGGAAATTGTTACCAACTTTTAGTAAAAACCAACTCTTTAATGCTGAATATTCCTCCCCTCAATTAACAAGACTTCAAAAGAACAAAACCTTCTTTCTTCCATTGCACCTACCTGTGCATTTTTCGAATTTGTCCACTCTTGCCTTTAAGAATGTCCTTTCACTTACTTACTTACTTTCTTTCTTTCCTTTTTTTTTTGACAGAATCTCACTGCGTTGCCCTGGATAGAGTGGCATCACAGCTCACAGTAACCTCAAATTCTTGGGCTTAAGCAATTCTCTTGCCTCAGATTCCCAAGTAGCTGGGAGTATAGGTGCCCGCTACAACACCCGACTATTTTTAGTTACAATTGTCGTTGTTTTTTTAGCTGGCCCGGGCTGGGTTTGAACTCGCCAGCCTCAGTGTATGTGGCTGGCACTGTAACCACTGTGCTACTGGTGCTAAGCCTGTCCTTTAACAAAGAAAAATTTCAGGGCACACCACATGAGCAAAGCAATTTGTTGTTGTTGTTTGTTTGCTTTTTGGTCCTTTCACTTTCAATTTAAATAAAAATTGTTGCTTGCTTTGCTCATGTGGTGCACCCTGAAATTCTTCTGATGATGATCTGGAAGCATTTGGAGAAACCTCCATTCAGAGGCTGCTAACCAGTTGAATCCAGTTCATCCAGCAGGAACTAAATCAGAAGCCCAGAAGAATCTGCGTGAATGAGAGGTTAGTGAGGTTAGTGGCACCCTGATACCTTGTCCCACACTTGATATTTATTCTGCAACCATGAACTCCAGTTGTACTTGTTCTGTATTCTAATGTGCTCATCTGTGAACTGAACCTATCTAAAAGAAGATGCATTCGCTGCTCCCTCCCATCTTTTGTCTAGAGGTGTAGCAAAATGACACCTAATGGAAGTCCCTGAAGGCTGCTCTGTGTGCGTGTTTTGGCTGGGCGTTGGGGGAGGGCATACATTGCACCTCTTGAAAAATACCAGTCATTCAACTTGGTTAGCAGAAGATTCCATTTTATGCCAGGAAAAACAATTTGAAATTAATCCTTGGTAGAAACTGAACAATTAAACTATCAAGTGTACACATAAACTATACCTTTTATTCTAATAATTAAGGTAAGATTTAGCCTCAAATTCATTTTGACAGACTTTAAGTTGTTCAAAGCCATGTTTAAGCCCTACCTGTTACTAAGCTACAGATCTTAATAGTTCTCTTTTCCTATGATAAGTAAACAAACAAAAAAGGAATTAAAAAATAATAACACAAAGGAAGGAAAACAGTCATTTGGTGACTCAAATAAAGTACACCTCTGTGTATTTTATATAAAGTCAATTTATAGACAATTTTAAAAGTTCTATTTCTAAAGAAAAAACTTTGCTAGAGAGGTAAATTCATACTTGTATTCTGAAATATGTAATTCTAGAAAATAATTGAAAAGTACGTCTAGAATTTGGAAGAGAAATTTTGTTTAGCAAAGAATTAATACTCAGGAGAATTGCTATTCACATATAATGGTAAAGAGACATATTTGGGATACACAAGAACTCAACAATATATACAGTCATCATCAGTAGCTGCAGGATATGCTCCCAGGACCCCTAACAGATGCCAAAATCCACAGAGACTCAAGTCTCTTACCATATACTTTACAACATTTCTAGATTACTTAAAACACCTAATATAATGCAAATGCTAGGTGAATATTTATCTTATGATGTTTGGGATGAAAAGAAAAAATCTGTACATGTTTAGTGCACACTCAACCATCCTTTAAGTAAAATATTTTCTATCCACAGTTGATTGAATCTGCGGATTCAGAACCCATAAATACAAAGGTCCCCTTATTCTGTCTACTCTTGAAGAAGTTACTTCAAGATATACTCTTTCTATTCTACACATCAATGAAAATTAATAAACAATAGGAGCACTAAAAATTTGAGCACTAAGCAATACAACCACTAAAAATCTAAAACAAATTTTAAATGTAAATGTAAATGTAAGATGAATTAATAAACTATAAATGTCAAAAATATTTTTATCATTATTGTGATGATTCAAAATAATTTTCTTGGTCAGAAATCCTAAATTATAATGAAAGTAAAATTGTAGACGATGACAATAACAAAAAGAAAACTGAAGTTCTCATCTCCATTACTTAGAGTTCAACATAATATAGGATATCTCAAAAGTCACCCCTAAAAGTCACCATACATAGGGAAAATGGGAAATGTAGCTAATTGTACCTTTATTTACAAAATACTCATTAAAAAATTTTACTAAGAGGTGGCTATCCTGTAGAAAATATTTTGTAAATATCTAGTGAAATTTTGTAATGAATACTTGCAAATAAAGGTCCATGTCCCATTTTCCCTATGTATGGTGACTTTAGGAGAAACTTTTGGGACACTTTGTATACAGTGGTAGTAATAGAATTTAAAGCCGGGGTATTATTCTAAATACCTAAAGAAAATATAACACAAATGGAACATACATTGTATGATAAAATACAGAAGAAATCATAAGCAGTAAAGAGACACTTACCTATAATAATACATCATAAATAATCTCAAACTCCAATATGTAAGGGAAATAAATGGTTTGAAAGATAGCCATTCAAAGTCATGTTTACAAAGAATAGTTAGTTACATGGTAAGATGCTCATTCTCATATTGAGTAATAATGAAGGACTAATTATACTATTATATGAGACAAAACTGAAATACAACATAACTTTCAAATGGCCTTCAGCCCATGAATAGATTATCAAACTGTGGTATATGTACACCATGGAGTACTATTCTGCTTTAAGAAAAGATGAAAAGAAAAATTTTATGTTTACCTAGATGGAGTTGAAACACATTTGCCCTAGGTAAGTATCTCAAGAATGGGAAAAAAAAGATCCAGTGTACTCAATACTAATATGAAACCAATACACAAAAAACTACATGTTCACACGAATGATGTAATACACATATAGTCTAGCAAAGGGCAGGGGAGAGACAGGAGAGAAGAAGGAGGCAGAAGGAGGACGATTGGTGGGAAAAAGGAGGGCAATTGGTGGTATCTTCCCTAAAGTAAATGATGGGAGGGTGTTCAGCAACCCCCCCAGGTGAAGGGCTCAACTACAAGTTGGACTTTACCTCAGAAGTGAAAACAATGTAACCTAGAAATTTGTACTCTCTTATTAATTTGAAATAATAAAAAAGTTCACTTTTCCAAATGAAATAATTTAGAATCTAAAATTCCAAATGTTCCTTTTACTAAGGAAAATTTGAAAAATAATTAATCTTGAAGTCTAAATAATGAATTGTAAAATAAGATAGTAACTTCCTTATATGGTTTTCTAAGACCTAATGAGAATGACAAAAAATTTATTGCAAAATACCACATCACTTTCAAACCCGCCAGCTCTGGCGTATGTGGCTGGTGCCCTAGCTGCTGAGCTACGGTGCCAAGTCCCCCGGGGTAATTCTAATGTATAAAAAAGGTTGAAAAGGGCCGAGTAACAGCTTCCTTGCAACTGGGCTCGGTGAGACTGGGGAGAGAAGACTTCAGGCATCTCTGGCTGACGAGATCTGCCCAGAAACATCCCTTTGGGGACACAGGGAGACAGCGTGAGACTTCTGGACCCCCTGAGG
>CAUYON010156859.1:0-11023 GCA_963573935.1 Arctocebus calabarensis
GGGCACCTGTAGTCCCAGCTACTTGGGAGGCAGAGGCAAGAGACTCGCATGAGCCCAGGAATTGGAGGTTGCTGTGAGCTGTGATGCCACAGCACTCTATCCAGGGTGACAGCTTGAGGCTCTGTCTAAAAAAAAAAAAAAAAGAAAGAAACAATTTTTTAAATTGAGCAATAAAGGTACAGGTTTGGAGTGTGCTTTTGTTAAAGCATTAATTAGAATTTCCGCTGTCATGATATTTTATGAACACAGAGAGGACATAGATTTCCAAAGCTTCCTTGGCAATCCATTCATTAGCAAAACTCAGAATTTGTAGTTCTTCCCTGGAAGATGCCATGCTAAAGTCAAATCTATTTCTCTCATGATGCCTTATTAAGAATATTTGTCTTGGTTTTGGAAGAATGCAAAAAATGTTTTGATTTGGGAGTAAGACAGATGTCAATCCAAAAAATTTTTAAAGCAGGCAATTTTTCAAATAAGAGTTTTAGTCTCGGATTGTAGAGCAAGAGGATTTGACAGAGAAATGCCAAGGAGATTCATCTGAGTGGGCTGTTTCTGGCACTCACAGGTGAGTTGTAAGCCAGAATTTAGAATGAGTGAGTCTGGAAAGTAGATTTGGTGGGAAAAGAGCATGATTTGCTCACCAATAATAATAATAAATACTGCTGACAAGGAACTTTTAATTAGCAAATGGAAAATAAGCTCAAAACACATAAGCTGAGTCCCTTAGAAGTGAAGTCAGAACAAATTCTTGTTGTTCTTTCCTTCTTTCTTTCTTTTTTTTTTTTTTTTTTTTTTTTAGAGACAGAGTAACACTTTTTCCCCCACAGTAGCGAGCTCTGGTGTCACAGCTCACAGCAACCTCCAACTCCTGGGCTTAGACAATTCTCTTTCCTCAGCCTCCTGAGTAGCTGGGACTACAGGCGCCTGCCACAACGCCCAGCTATTTTTTTTTGTTGTTGCAGTTTGGCCTGGGCCAGGTTTGAACCCACGGCCCTCTGTATATGGGGCCGGTGCCCTACTCACTGAGCCACAGGCCCTGCCCAACAAACTGTTTTCAAAAATGGGAACATGTGGGCGGCACCTATAGCTCAGGAGGTAGGGTACCAGACGCATACATGGAGCTGGCAGTTTGAACCTGGCCTGATCCTGCTAAAAATAACAATGACAACTGCAACCAAAAAATAGCCAGACATTGTACAGGCACTTGTGGTCCTAGCTACGTGGAAGGTTGAGGCAAGAGAATTGCTTAAGTCCAAGAGTTGGAGGTTGCTGTGAGCTGTGACGCCACAGCACTCTACCCAGAGCAACAATTAAGACTCTTTCTCAAAAACAAACAAACAAACAAAAAGTGGGAACATGTGTAGTAGCTTTTGGTCCTGGAATCCACTGATGATATTTTGTGTGTGTGTGTGTGGTGTGGGAGATATGTTCTCTTCTCTTTCAGAGGAAATCTAACTATCTTCTCATGAGTTAACATGCATTTCTGAAATGCATCAGTAAAGCACTGCAACGTGCATTTATATATTTTCCAAGTTCAGGAAAATATGTTAAGTTTTATTTTCCAGAATCATTAACTACACTTTTGATTAATATTCTACAAGTGGAAAAAAAGGCCAGAAGCACATTCTGGAAAGTGAGCTCAGTCTAAAGCCTTAATCTGGAAAGGAAACTTGTTTGGAGGACTTCCTATCTCAGAAAGAGGCATTGTGTGGGGTGGAGAGGATGTCATTCTCAGGACATTGGGGGTTGGGAGGAAAGGGTTAAAGTTCTGTACAAGAAGCCTTGGATTGCTGCATCAGAAGTGAGGCATCCTATATTACATAGGAACTTTTTTTTTTTTAAATAAGTTTATTTCAGGTTAATGTTAGGATACAAACAACCAGATCAAACTATTTGATTTTCTTAGGTAGAGTCTCTCTTGTTCTTATGTCCCACATAGAAAAAGTGTGCCAAACACCCTCACCCCCATGCCCATTTGGTGAGAGGATCATTTATTTCTTTTTTTTTTTCTTTTTAGAGACAGAGTCTCACTTTGTCACCCTCCATAGAGTGCTGTGGCATCACAACTCACAGGTACCTCCAGTTCTTGGGCTTAGGTGATTCTCTTGCCTCAGTCTCCCGAGTAGCGGGACTACAGGCGCCTGCCACAATGCCTGGCTTTTTTGTGTGTGTGTGTAGTTTGGCTGGGGCTGGGTTCAAACCCTACTTACTGAGCAACAGGCACTGCCCCAGAGGATCATTTCTGATTACTGTTTTCTACCTTCTGATAGCAAATTGCCAAATTTTCCCCCTTCTATTTCTTTCTTTCTTTTTTTTTTTTTTTTGCAGTTTTTGGCCAGGGCTGGGTTTGACCCACCACCTCTGGTATATGGGGCCAGAGCCCTACTCCTTGAGCCACAGGTGCCACCCTTCTATTTCTTTTTTGTTCTTCCCTTTTAGTCTCTTTTTCCCCCTCCCTTTCTTCCTTCTTTCATTCCTTCCTTCCTTCCTTCCCTCCTTCCTTTCTTCTTTCTCTTCTTTTGACCCTTACTGTCTCCAGTCCATAATTACAGCCTTCTTTGCCCTGTTTTGCATGATTCTAGGAAATAAGTTGTTGGGAAAAGAAAACGTGACAGGCAATACGTTTTTGGTTAGTTTGTTTGTTTTGAAACAGACTCTCACTTTGTCACCCTTAGTAGAGTGCTGTGACATCAAAGTTCATAGCAAACCTCAAGCAATTCTCTTGCCTCAGCCTCCTGATTAGCTGGGACTACAGGTGCCTACCATAATGTCTGGATCAAACTTGTGAGCTCAGGCAATATACCCGCCTCAGCTGTTGGCAATAAATAATAAATATCTTCCTCCCTTGAGGCCTTTCTGGGCCTCACAACTTCAATTTCAGGTCCCATTTAGAGTTTTGTGCAACAATAAAACAATCATTATCATTTAATCATTCCCTTGGGGTCAATGCTGATTTCATCTTAGTTCCCACCACTTAAGACTAAGTCAAAACCCTGCCTACCAACTACCTCAATCCTTCTAGTCCCCTGAAAGTCTGGAGTTGATTGGATTATTGTTTCCAATTCTACAGGACCTATAATAGGATTTAGATATTGATGCTCTTTGCCAAGTGACTTTCTACATGTTTCCCAGCAAAATAGGAACTTCCGGTTTCTGGTCTACATGTTAAAGAGGTGAGACATCACGAGCCTATTCTAAGAACAAGTAAAAAACTGCTCTGGGAGGCCGAGGTGCATGGATTGCTTTAGCTCAGGAGTTCAAAACAGCCTGAGCAAGAGTAAGACCTTGCCTTAAAAAAAAGTAAAAAGGGTGGCACCTGTGGCTCAAAGGAGTAGGTTGCCGACCCCATATGCTGGAGATGGTGGGTTCAAACCCAGCTCCGGCCAAAAACTGCAAAAAAAAAAAAAAAAGAAGAAGAAGAAGAAGAAAGTAAAAAACAGAACAAACTGAAAAATTTAGAACTCTTCTTAGATATGTAAAAAAGTGCTGTCATTGGGCAAACTGCTGCTCCCCAAACAGGGGTGGTGCAGGGAATTGCAACTGACCGGAACACAAACCTTCACTGCCACCTGCAAAGGGTTGAAGCTATAACTAATGGGTTCCTGGATTCTCAGTGTGGACAACTCTGAGAGTTAAACTTCAGGGGGACCCTGTCATGAGAGAGGAACCCATACTTTTTAGTGAGTTTTACCTCCTGGAGCTCTCCCAGGTCCTCACAGTGGATATTGGAGAAAAATCCCCTTGAGTTTCCATCAGAGGGAGGGGAGAAGAAACCTTTTTTCTTTTAGACAGAGTCTCAAGCTGTCACCCTGGGTAGAGTGCCATGGTGTCACAGCTCACAGCAACCTCAAACTCTTGGGCTTAAGAGATTCTCTTGCCTTACCCTCCCAAGTAGCTGGGACTACAGGTGCCTGTCACAATGCGTGCGGGCTCAAGCAAGTCTCCTGCCTCCAACTCCCAAGTAGCTGGGACAACAGGCGCCTGCCACAACGCCTGGCTATTTTTTTGGTTGCAACCGTCATTGATTTTTTGGCGGGTCCAGGCTGAATTCGAACCCGCCAGCTCAGGTGTACGTGGCTGGCGCCTTAGCCCGTTGAGCCACAGGCGCTGAGCCATCTTCTGTGTTCTTAAGAAAATCAACCCTTCCCATTATTAGTTAGATGATAATTCTCATTTTATCTATGACAAGGCCAGGCACAGTCTCTGCCAATCTCAATTTTTTGCTCATAAACAATTAACTGAACAGTTCTGTCTTTGGTACGTGGCTGGTGCCTTAGCCACTTGAGCCACAGGCGCTGAGCCTCTAACCACTTTTTATGTCCCCGCGATGAACAGGTTGATTTCTAGGCAAAACATTTTCTGATCTAGAGATTATTTCTCCACCCTCTGCTCTGTCCTCCTCTCCCACTTTTTTTATAAAACTGTTGGGTTGAAAGAGAAGCAAGTTTAATTCCATTTTAACATAATTCCTTTTCCAGAGAATCAATGGGAAAGGAAAGCAGGCTGTTTTGCTACATTTTATTGCTTTAAAAGTGAACTGGTTCCACTTGCCTCCCTACCCATTGCATAGTATTTTAAGTGTATTTAGTTTGAACTGTTAAAATTATTGCCGTGGCCTCACACAGCTCACACCAACCTCAAACTCCTGGGATCAGATGATTCTCCTGCCTCAGCCTCCCAAGTAGCTGAGACTATAGGCGACCGCCACAATGCTCAGTCACTTTTTTTTTATTGTCAATTATGAAATTTTATATTTTGTTGCTTTCTTTTTTTTTTTTTTATTGTTGGGGATTCATTGAGGGTACAATGCTCAGTCACTTTTTTTTGTTGTTGTTGCAGTTTGGCCCGGCTGGGCTTGAACCCGCCACCCTCAGTATATGGGGCCGGTGCCCTACTCACTGAGACACAGGCGCTGCTCTAGCAGCCTCACTTTTTATTTCTGGGAGAAATTACTGTTCAGCCCTTCAGAGGCTGGTATTCAAAGAATAAAGCCCAAATTGTTTCTGCCCTCTGGATTCTCAGGGTTTTTTTTGTTTTTTTTTAAGAGACAGAGTCTCACTTTGTTGCCCTCGGTAGAGTGCAATGGCATCACAGCTCACAGCAACCTCCAACTCCTGGGCTTAGGCAATTCTCTTGCCTTGGCCTCCCGAGTATCTGGGACTACAGGCGCCTGCCACAATGCCCAGCTACTTTTTTGTTTTGCATTCGGCTGAGGCTGGGTTTGAACCCACCACCTTCGATATATGGGGCTGGTGCCCTACTCGCTGAGCCACCGGCGCTGCCCTATGTAGGCAATTTTTAACACTAAATATTTTCTTTTCTTTCTTTCTTTCTTTTTTTTTTTTTTGTTGAGACAGAGTCTCGGTATGTCCCCCTCGGTAGAGTGTCGTGGTGTCACAGCTCACAGCAACCTCAAACTCTTGGGCTAAAGCAATTCTCTTGCCTCAGCCTCCCAAGTAGCTGGGACTACAGGCACCCGGCCACAACACTTGGTATTTTTAGACACCAGTCTCACTCTGACTTAGGCTGTTCTTGAACCTGTGAAATCAGGCAATCCACCCGACTGGCCTCCCAGAGTACTAGGATTACCGGCGTGTGCCACTGCACCCAGCCTATACTATTTTCTTCACATGCACTGTATATACTTCTGTCAATAAATAGACTAGTTACTTCTGCATCTTGAAGTCTGGGCAAGGTCTTAAAGACTTCTATGGGAGAATTGAGCTGGCAGTCAGATGGCAATGAGTCCAGTGCATGTCCCACCTTTCTTCCCCTCTCCCCTTGTCTCATAGCTTTCATGTCTTGCTTGATGACAATGTAACAAGACCCCACACACAATCTCCTTGTTATATTTTTTAGGTCACCAGTGCAATCACAACCAGGAACATTTTTTTTTTTTGGAGACAAGAGTACTACTATGTTGCCCTCAGTAGAGTGCTATTGAGTCACAGCTCACAGCAACCTCAGCCTCCCATGTAGCTGGGACTATAGGCGCCCACCACAAAGCCTGGCCATTTTTTGGTTGCAGTTGTCATTCTTGTTTAGCTGGCCTGGGCTGAGTTCGAACCACCAGCCTGGGCGTATGTGGCCGGTGCCCTACCCATTGAGCTACAGGCACCACTGCAACCAGGAACACTTTTTGATTGAGGTTATTATAATGAATAGTACAAAGGTCTTTACCACACCTGCTTATAAAAGACCAATCCAGCAAAGCCATACACACTCTAAATCTGAACATGTAAGAGAGGAGACTTTTCACTTGAAGTTCAACATGAAATTGGGAGGTGAAGACCCAGGTATCATATGCCCTTGAATGCAAAGTCCTACTGAACAGCCCCCTTTTCAACAGACCTGTTTTACAGGAAAAGGCCCAAATAAACAGTCATATGAAGGAATCAGGAAGACACTGTTATTATTCCAGTAAGAACCACATTCAAAGGCAAGATAAGGGCTTGGATTTTTCGTATAGAGACTGGAAGGAGGGTGGGAGTAGGGAATCCTGTGTGTGTGTCTTTGGTAGTATTTCATTCTGAGATTGGAAAGGAAAAATAGCTTATAGACATCAAGGGGCATTTAGGAAGGGACCAGTGATCCCCTGGATGAGTATTCTTTCTGCTTTGATACATCTGAATAGTTTTACTTAAGAGAATAACCCACAAATATGCCTCAGCATTAGACCATGGATGGGCTTCAGACTTCATTACAGGGGAGTCTTCTAATCTTGCATGTGCACTAGGTTCAAAGCCCAATGCACATGAAAAAGAAAATTAAAAAGAAAAAGTAAAGTCAAAACTAAAAACAGCATTGCTAGACCAGAAAAGATTTGAATCTTCCAGGTGAGAAGTGACAGCGGAGGGATTAACACAATATTCCCTGGCAAGAGAACTGGGAGCTCTTTGACTGCCAGGACCTCTCAGATGCTAGACTCTGGAAAAAGAATCAACTTTTGTTGGTAACAGCAGCTCCTGATTATGCAGGATAGACTAGGGCTTCTAAGGTTTTGGCTTTGAGGTGCTCAGTCAAATACTCATTTTATCCACAAATCAAGGCCAACCTCAGATGGGGGAATTCCAGGAAAAAGAATGTTATTTTGCCAGGCATAGTGGCACATGCCTGTAAACCTAGCACTCTGGGAAGCCAAGGTGGGTGGATCGTTTGAACTCAGGAGTTCGAGACTTAGCCTGAGCAAGAGTTTGACCTGGTCTCCAAAAGATAGCTGGGCGTTGTAGCGGGCACCTGTAGTCTCAGCTTCTTGGGGGGCTGAGGCAAGTGAATCACTTGAACTCAAGAGTTGTTGTTTTTTTTTTTTAGAGACAGTTTTATTTTGTCACCCTCGGTAGAGTGCCTTGGCATCACAGCTCACAGCAACCTCCAGCTCTTGGGCCTAGGTGATTCTCTTGCTTCAGCCTCCCAAGTAGCTGGGACCACAGGCACCCACTACAAAGGCCATTTTTTTGTTGCAGTTTGGCAGGGGCTGGGTTCAAACCAGCCACCATCAGTATGTGGGGTCAGTGCCCTACTCACTGAGCCAAAGGTGCTGCCCCTGAGCTCAAGAGTTTGAGGTTGCTGTGAGCTATGAGGCCATGGCACTCTCCTGAGGGCGACAAAGTGAGACTCTGTCTCAAAGAAGAAACCAAAGATAAAGTAGCAGGTAGAATTTTGCTTTTTTGGTCCCCCAAACAGACAGATAACTTATACAGGGCTTTGGGAGAAAGTGGTTTCTCAGTGGCTAAGAGGCTTTTAGCATTCTGCATGTAGAGATCACTCAGGCTTAGGGACAATGAGGTGGTCAGGAATAAGGAGGAGATGCAAGTGAGATTCATATGAGGGTGCATGGAAAGATTCCAAAATGAGCCTCCTTGGTAACTGTTCTGGTGAGTCTCTGACTCAGGTGATTTCCTGAACAGAGTACTGGCTACAAGATGAACACAGCTTGACTTTGGAATAGAAACCAGCAAAGTGTTGGGTGTCTAGTGGACCCTGACCTGAGGCCGAGGATAGCAAGGGAGATGGCACTGAGGAAAGGATGAAACTTACACCAAACAGCCAGGTGTTGTGGCTGGCACCTGTAGTCCCAACTACTCAAGAAGCTGAGTCAAAAGAATTGCTTAACCCCAAGAGTTTCCTGTGAGCTGTGATGTCACAGCACACTATTGAGGGCGACATAGTGAGACTGTCTCCAAAATTAAAAAAAAAATAGTATGACATATGACCACATTTGTCTATGTTAGAAAGTCTTTGGGACATCCATGGATTGGTTTTTATCTCCCGAGAATTCACTTGTAAGTTTTTTTTTTTTCTTTTCACTTGTAAGCTTTTGATCAGCCCCATTCCCATATTAACTTAGTGTGACAAGTTACTGTTACAATTCAGGCTCTCCTCACTTAAAGACACTGCAAAATTGCCAAAGTTGCCTAGCTGTATCTACCACTTGCCCTGCTCATGTCCAACTGAGTGCCTAATTTAACATTTCCCCATCTGATTTGCAGAGCCCAATTCTTTAGGAATGGGGTGGTGACCAGTCAGACCACTGCTTCATTGGCATTGTGGGTAGTGGGCTCTGCAATCAGCTATCAGGGCAAAAGCACATGTCTATCCAGACTGCCACAGTAAATGGGGTGCAGTTATTTCTAAGCATGGTCATTTTCATACAGAAAGTATGGTTGTTGTTCCAAATATTGATACCCAGTAGTGTCCAGCTTCTGTAAGTAGATAGCCTCCAAGGTAGAAATACCTTTTGTTATGTAGTTGAAAATACAGAGTTTAGGCTTGGCACCTGTGGCTCAAGTGGCTAAGGCGCCAGCCACATACACCTGAGCTGGTGTGTTCGAATCCAGTCAGGGCCCGCCAAATGACGGCTACAACCAAAAAATAGCCAGACGTTGTGGTGTGTGCCTATAGTCCCAGCTATGGGGGAGGTGGAGGCAGGAGACTCGCTTGAGCCCAGGAGTTGGAGGTTGCTGTGAGCTGTGATGCCGCAGCACTCTAACCAGGGCAACAGCTTGAGGCTCTGTCTCAAAAAAAAAAAAAAATAAATAATAAAATACGGAGTTTGAAAATTAGAATTGGTTAATATCTGATACCTTTTCTTGCTCACTTTTCAAGCACAAACGGAAGGGAAGAAATCAAGTTTTATAATGCAATATAAATTTTAAAAAGTCATTTGTTAAAAATATGTCCAGTTACTGTAAGATCCAGACAAAGCAGTGTCAAGTAAGAAATAAAAGTAGCTGCTGTTTTAAAAAGAGAGAAAACAAAAAAGTAACAAGAACTCCCTTTATTTTTTTTTCCTTACTTCCAAATGAGTAACTGACCTTGGGTTTTCTGCTGAGTGCTAGTACCTTATCTCAAGCCACTCATAGCATAGCAACCAGTTTTTAGCAGGCAAACAGATAGAAAAAGTCTAATAAACTTTGCATTAACCTTATTATGGTAGATTGACCCTTTCAGTTCTGACTTTTGATGCATTTTTTCATTACTTTAAACATATGTGTAAGAACAGGAATTTAGGCAGTGCCTGTAGCTCAGTGGGTAGGATGCTGGCCACAGACACCAAGGCTGGCGGGTTCGAACCCAGCCTGGGCATGCAAAAACAACTGCAACAAAAAATAGCTGGGCACTGTGGTGGGTACCTATTGTCCCAGCTACTTGGGAGGCTCAGGTCAGGCAAGAGAATCCCTTGAGGTTGAGAATGTTAAGGTTGCTGTGAGCTGTGACGCTATGGCACTCTACCCAGGGCAACAGCTTGAGACTCTGTCTCAAAAACAAAAAAATAGCTGAGTGTTGTGGTAGATGCCCACATGTAGATGGGTGTTGTGGTAGTCCCAGCTACATGGGAGGCTGAGATGAGAGAAGTGCTTCAGCCCAAGAGTTTGAGGTTGCTGTGAGCAGTGATGCCACAGTATTCTACTGGGGGCAACAAAGTGAGAGACTGTCTCAAAAAGAAAAAGAACAAGTTATAGTGAAATCATGTTATTATCATTTACTTTACATTTTCTTTGTATAAAATCTCAGACAAGGTGTATTAAATGCTTATCGCTGGGCTTGGTGCCTGTAGCATAGTGGTTATAGCACCAGCCACATACACTGAAGGTGGCGGGTTTGAACCAGGCCTGGGCCAGCTGAACAATGACAACTGCAACAAAAATAGCCAGGCACTATAGCAGGTGCCTGTAGTCTCAGCTATGTGGGATGCTGAGGTAAGATAATCACTTAAACCCAAGAGTTTGAGGTTGTTGTGAGCCGTGATATCACAGCACTCTAACGAGGGTGACCATAGTGAAGTGAGATTCTACCTTAAAAAAAAATGATTATTATAGGTGCCTACCACAATGCCTGGCTGTTTTTTTTTTTTTTTTTTTGTCCTCATTGTTGATTAGCAGGCCCAGGCTGGGTTCAAACCCACCAGCCTCAGTGTGTGGCTGGTGCCCCACCCACTGAGCTACAGGAACCACCACTCTCTGGCTATTTTTAGAGACGAGATTTCCCTCTGGCTCAGGCTAGTCTCAAACTTGTTAAGCTCAGGCATCCACCGGCCTCGGCCTCCCAGAGTGCTAGGGTTACAGGCATGAGTCACCATGCCTGGCTTCACCATGACTTAAGATAGAAATAATGTAAACATTTCTCCATAGAAAGTGCTCTTAAAGGCTCGGTGCCTGTGGCTCAACAGGCTGGGGCGCCAGCCACGTACACCTGAGTTGGCGGATTCAAATCCAGCCCGGGCCAGCCAAACAAAGGTGGCTGCAACCAAGAAATGGCTGGGCGTTGTGGCAGGGCACCTGTAGTCCCAACTACTTGGGAGGTGGAAGCAGGAGACTCGCTTGAGCTCAGGAATTGGAGGTTGCTGTGAGCTGTGATGCCATTGCACTCTATCCAGGGCGACAGCTTGAGGTTGTCTCAAAAAAAAAAAAAGAAAGTGCTATTGAAGGTTAGTGGATAATAGTCCTCCATGTATTGGTACTAGAGGAGAGAAGCTCACAATCATCTCCAGGTTGTTGTGAGCTATGAGCCAGGGCACTCTACC
>CAUYON010156862.1:0-16859 GCA_963573935.1 Arctocebus calabarensis
GAAAGGGGTAAGGGAGGGAAGGGGGAGGGGAGGGTGCATAGAGAGGGTAAATGGTGGGATCACACGGTGCATCTTAGAAGGGACAGGTGAAACCTACTAAATGCAGAACACAAATGTTTTCACACAATAAACGAGAAAATCCCATGAAGGAACAGTTGGATGAAAATATTTCAGATTGTATATGAAGCCTGCGCACGGTACCCCATGATTGCGCTAAGGTACACAGCTATGATTTAATTAAAAAAAAAAAGTACCATCAGACTGAGGCAGACCGGAAGAAAGGGATGAAAAGAACAAAAAAAACATTGGACCCGTGTGACTGTGTCAAGTAGTCCAACCTGTACAGATGCAATCGAAATCCCAGGAAGCAGAAAAATATTTTGTAGTAAAAATGATTAAAATGTTGTCAAATTTGATGAACACCAAACACCACAGACTTGCGACATCACTAGGTGATGGGACTGTTTCAGCTCGTTTATAATTTCACCAGACAATCGTAAGCTCAGTAAGGTCCAAGTTGGATACATAAAAAAGAAAACTACACCGAGGTACATCAAAGTCAAGTTGCTGAAAGCCAAAGGTAACAAATCTTAAAAACAGCTGGAGGAAAATGATACATTATGTACAGGGGAAAATGATAAATTTGAGCATTGATTTCTCTTAAAAAAAATCTTTGAATGCAACAGAACAAAATCATCAAAGTACTAAATGAAAAAATGCGAATCTATATTCATTGAAAAATTCCCCAGAAACCTGGGAACCAAGAGTCCTCCTCCTGGGCAGAGCTACCTGCAGAGTCTGCAGGTTGAAGGCCAATGCTGCTGATGCTGGGTTGCCGGGAAGCCTGCGGAAACAGCACGTATGCAGGTCACCACAAAGGCCTTTTTTCCCTCAAGTTGTTTACAATTCAACAATTAAAACCATTAAGTGATGACAATGCCTTCCGTGGTTAATGATACACAGACACCTAACATGTATGACTACAATTGCAAAATGAGGGTTGGAGGTTCTGTGCTGTGAGGAAGGTAGTGTAATATTAACTCAGTTCGAGTTAGAAATGAAGGGGGAGGGGGAGGGCACCTGGTAAACACGATGGCGACCCCTGCACGGTGAAATGGACAGCGGGGAAGTCAATGGAGACCAGGAAGTAGAGGGTTAAAAGGCATTGATCCATTAAAAGAAGGCTGGGGAGGAGAGAGGCCAGAACAGAGAAGCCAGCCTAAAACAGCAGCAAGTGTAATACTCCAGGGGTGGATATATCTCATTATAGATTTGTCCAAACCCATGGAAAATACAACACCGAGGGTGAACCCTAAGGGAACTATGGACTTTGGGTGACGATAATGTGTCAGGTTCAACAGTTGTAACAATGTCACACTCTAGTGGGGGGTGTTAATCGAGGGGGCTGTCACGCATGTGTGGGAGGTATTATGCACCTTCCTCTCAATTTGCCTGTGAACCTAAATCTGCCCTAAACAATAAAGTCTTAAAGAAAGAAAAAAAAAAAAAGAAAAAACAGCAGCAAGAAGGCGTGTTGAGATCCAGATGTGTTACTTTTGTTATGTGTAAAAGGGGTAAATACTCCAATTAAAAGGTTATCAAACTGGATGCAAAGACCAATCAAATTACATGCTGTTTACAAGAGACAGGCTTCAAATATTAAAACACAGGGAGTTGGTGGTGAAAGGCTGGAAAAAGATCTCACACACAAACAGTAATCAGAAGGTATCGACCCTAAACATGGATACACCTAGAAAATTCCTTTAAAACACATGAAGCAGAAGATAAGAGTAGAATAGACAGACCCAAGTTAGAGCGGGAGAGTCTCAGAGTGTCTGGGGCACCAAAGCCGTGAGGAATGCTGACTGCCTCGGGCTGGCTGGTGCTTAGAGAACACGCTCTCAACAACACATTTTTTTCCAGTGCACTTGAAACATAAATCTCCAAGATAGTCCATAATTAAGGGTTAAGAACGAGTTTGTGTAGGTCACAGGATTCAGATGATGTTATTGCAAGGAAATAAATGACTAAATCAATAATAAGAAGTTGTCAAGAAAACCCACAGATGTTTGGAAGTTAGGAAGAGAGAGACCCGGAGTCTGTGGCTGGAGGTGCCCGTCAGAGGGTGGGGGTGCCACAGATTAGCACCCTCTGCTTGTTCCTGGCCCCACGTTGGTTGCCTCTCCAGCCCGGGAACAGCCGCGGATAGCCTCGACCGAGGAGGGCGTTCTGATCCCGGCTCTCAGGGACCTGCGGCTGCGCTCCCACCACTGCGCTGGCTCCCTTTCTGCCTCTGGAGCCTGGATGTTTCCCTCTCTGTATTTCACGCAATTGAGGAGGAAATAAAATATTTTGCTTATGAAATATCTCATGTTATAATCTCCCTGGCATCATTTTCTGTGTTGGAGCAGGAGTATCCAGCAAGTGCCCTGTCGCCATCCCAACGCGCCGGCACCCAGCAGCCCGTTCATTCTCCAGCAGAGCCCTGGCAAGCTGAGCACACTCACTTCTCAGCAAGGCAGTCCGGGGGGGGGGGGGAGATGGTGACCGGCCCACGGAGCTGAGGAGTGGCAGAAGTGACTCCAGCAGCCTCACAGCACACAGAGAGAGGAGTGAGCCATCAGCCACCTGCTTTGAGAGGAAGAATCTGAGCTAGAAGGGAAGCAAGCGACTTCATTCAACAGATGTTTGAGGCACTCCTAACATAAGCCACTGTCGCCCCAGTGGAGGAAAAGCGGGGAGCAGAGTGGGATGGGGGGAAGAAAGAAAGAAGGGGAAAGAAAATCTCATCTATAGTATTTTCATCTATAGTATTTATTTATTTTATTTTTATTTTTATTTTTGCAGTTTTTGGCCGGGGCTGGATTTGAACCCGCCACCTCCGGCATATGGAGCCGGTGCCCTACTCCTTTGAGCCACAGGCACCACCCTCATCTATGGTACTTTAAAAATCAAGAAAACTCCTGCTTTTGAAGATAGTAGTAGCCAAGTAGGGGCAAGGTGACCATTCTCCATGTGTTACTCTGGGCAGTGGCTTCACACGTGTATTCAGTGAGTGCTTAGAATTTCTGCAATTTTCTGTATGAATATTGTACTTCAAGAAAGTTTTTGTATACCAGTCATACCGGGTTAGAGAAAAAAATTGTTATAAAAGTTCATAATGAATAGGATGAATTACAATGCATTGAATACAATTTTTTTAAACCAATGAGGTTATAGCGATAGAGAGAAAGAGAATGTTCTTTGCAGAATATCAGATAATAAACATAGAAGGAATGACATAGGATGAAAACACAGCTATTTTATACTCCCCCAAATGAAATTTAATTTAGGTGAAGATTAGCGGGGCTGATCTTTAATTATCTATTGCTGAGTAACAAACCACTGAAAAACTTAATGAAATAAATAACAACCACCCATTTATTTGCACATAATTCCACAATTTGGGCAGGACTCAAATAAGAGTTCAAACAAAATTAAAAACTAGGCATTCAATACATTTCTTCCTGACTATAGCTGTAGTGACATTCTAACAAATTTTATTTTATTTTATTATTTTTTGTTTTGCAGTTTTGGGTTGGGGCTGGGTTTGAACCCGCCACCTCCGGCATATGGGGCCGGTGCCCTACTCCTTTGCACCACAGGCGCCAGCCCAACATTCTACAAATTTTTCATGGTGTGTTTTCACTTTCATTTAGTTAGGCCTCCCATTTCCCTTTTTTCTCTTCTTTGTCCTGTGGGTTATTTAGAAGTATGTTAGTTAGTTTTAAAATACTTATGAATTTTTCAAAAGATATTTCTGTTGGTGAATTTTTATTTAGTTGCATTATTGTCAGGAACAAAGACCTTGTATGACAACCATACTGTCCCACGAAGGAGCAAGGATGGGTGTCAGAGCTCTGGACAGTGCCACAGGCCTCAAGGCACGCACCAGGGGGCTCAGACCTCGGGGCAGGTTGGTGTAATCGTTGGACAAGTGACCTAGGCCGGGGTGGGGTGGGGTCACAGGCCAGGGGAATTGAGGGAAAGATGGACAGCAGTTGTGTCTTGGCACTGATGGCAGCAGCCAGAGCCTTGCCTCGCTCAACACTGCTTGGCTCTAAGTCATTCCTTTTTGGTTTTTTAGAAATTGTCACAGGTATATGTCACCCTGCGGGCTTGGTGACAGCAAACTATGAGCTCAATGAGGGGCATGAGTGTTCCTGAGGCCGCCCGAGGGCCCACGGGGAATGCAGTTGGGTCTGCTGTGTCCCCTTGGGTCTCAATGTTGCGGCCACACCGGCCACACTTCCCCTTGCAGCGCCCTCAGCCCCTGTCTTGAGGGGCTCCTCCTCCCACAGAAGCCCACCTTCCCCTGCCCTGCAGCAGCTGGAATGCTTGGGAATTGGTGTCCTACTCAGCTCCCTCCCGGGCTGAGGGAAACTGGCATAAAATCGGCAGCACCTGCTGCTGGCCTTGTTGGACGAATGATGTTAGTCCAACAAGGATGGGTCTTGGAACATCCTCTGCGGGACTTATGTATTCCTTTCCACGTATTTAAAAAAACCTCATTTTTTATGGAGACAGAAAAGGAACTTGGGTTTCATTCACATTTGTGTGATTTCTGATTTGCAGACACCAAAGGGACCATGGTGCCGCTGTGGAGTTTCTGCTCCACGCCCTGCAGAGTTTGGGCAGGGGATGGAAAGTTCTTCCAATTTACTCCTAACAACTCTTGTCAAATACTTTGGATATTGGGTGTCTGGGAGGGTCCTATGGTCAAAACCCATGGAAACAGGCTCACGTGTTTCATTCCAATCTCTCTTTTCAACAGACATTTCACCCCCATTGCTTAGACGCTTCAACAATCTTTTTCCACTCTGTGATCAGTTGAATATTTTTGCCTCTTTCTTGTACTTTTGCATAGAAGTCTTTAACCCTTCTGGATTTGTATGGGGGTGTGGAGTGAGGGAGACACTGCCCTCTGTCTTTTGGGGGGACCAGGTCTGTCTTGTTGGGCACCATGCACAACTCTGCTGGCCCCACCTGGCTCCTGAGGGGTTGGCTTGCATCAGAGCTGCCCTTCCCCCCCACCCACAAGAGTCAGGGCCATTGGTAGAAGTGAGGAGAGGACGGTAGGCCAGCTGAGAGTCACATGGCTGGTCCCTCGGCTGAAGGAGCAGTGGCTCCTTGGAGAGAGATGCAGAGAGACGGCCGTTAGCAGTCTTGTCCTTTGGGAAGCTTGCCCCGTTTGGCTTTTCTGGGTCTGTTTTTCACACGTGGCAAGGTAACCTCTCCGCTCCCACAGTGGCAGACCTCCCCATCTCCCTGTGGCCCCAGTGTCAGCATAGCCTGGTCCTCAGATAATCCACGGGAAGGCCAGGGAGGGGATGAGGATCCGTGGAGGCCCCTGCCAGCTCTGTCTTGCTGGGGGTGGGGGGTGATAAGAGAAGAGCCCCAAGGCTCCTACTCTAGCCCTGCCACCAGTCAGGCTGCCAAAATGGGGCCGTGGAGGGCCCACTGAGTCCCTGCTGGGGCAGGAGCCCTGCCAGGACCAGCCCCGTCTGCAGACCCGAGTCAGTCTCCTTGCCAGCTTCACTAATGTTCTTCTGCCAGACCCTGCTGTCCCAAGCCGTGCCGGGAGCGGTGATTCAGGCCTATAATCCCAGCACTTGGGAGGCAGGGGAGAGTGGATTGCCTGAGCTCACAGTTTAGAGACCAGCCTGAGCCAGAGGGAGACCTGTCTCTAAAAATAGCTGGGCCTTGTAACAGGCGCCTGTAGTCCCTCGGCTACTTGGGAGGCTGAGGCAAGAGATTGCTTAAGCCCAAGAGTTTGAGGCTGCTGTGAGCTGTGATGCCAAGGCACTCTACCCAGGGTGAGAGAATGAGACTCTATTTCAAACAAAACAAAACAAAACAAACAAACACAAGCCAACCTTGAGCCTCTTCAGCAGCGGCTCTGTGGGGGACCCTCTAGGACAGGTTCTCCACCTGCAGGTCTCCACCTACAGGAACTGTATTAAAGGGCCATGGCATGGAAAGGTTGAGAGGCACTGCTCTAGGACATCACACAACCCCTGGGCCTGTGAGATGCTGCCTCTTGGAGTCCAGCATCTTCCCAGCTTCCCAGATGGCTCCCCCTCCCAGCAGCCCCCGACAACCAACACAGATCCCTTCACAGACAGGTGAGTGCAGAGTGGCTGCTGAAGCTCTTTATTTGGAGTCAGGTGGGGAGGGGTGAGAGAAGGGGTGGCGGGAGGCAGGTCCAGGCAAGCTGGGGCTCCGCTGGGCAGCAGGGTGGACTCTGGAGGTTTAGACCCGGGGGCTCCAGAGCTGGGAAAAGGAGCAGAGATTGGGGGCTGGGGGGCTGGGAGCAGAGGTTGGGGGGCCGTGGAGGGGGCAGACACCCAGCAGAGTTTCCACTCGAAGCTGCCTCAGGCCCCATGTTGGTCACTGCTGGGCAGCCGTGGGGCCTGAAAGTGACCTAGCCTTCCTAGGACCCGGCAGGGCTCTGGCAGGTGTGTGAAGGGGAGTGATGAGGGAAGAGCCCCAAGGCTCCTACTCTAGCCCTGCCACCAGTCAGGCTCCCAAAATGGAGCCGTGGAGGGGCCGAGCTGTCATGTGGGGTGTCCCCGTGTAGGCCTGGGCCCTGGAAGAGCCCATGGGCAGGATGCAGGGCTTAGGGGACAAAAGGACTTCCTGATGTCCTGGGATTCGCTGAGACAGACCCTGAGGTGCTGACCTTCTGCCTGGCCCAGGGGTGGGGCTGCTCCTGCCTGTGTGGAGTGGGAGGGGGCCAGTGCAGACAGATACTCGCTTGGGGAACCCAGGGCTCTGGGCTCTTCAGGTGACTCCCAAAGTGTTACTTACCCTAGACGTGTTTGGGGACACAGCTTTCTGTAGACACCAAGAAAGACTCGGGGTGAGGAGACACCCTGGGTGAGGACCCACACCCCATGAAGCCCAGCTCAGACCCACCAGTGACCAAGACCCAAGACAGGGCCCTGGCGTCCCTGTGAGGGGACTTGGGGGAACTCAGGGGTCATAGGGTAGCCTGGAGGTCACGAGACCCAGGGCACAGGGGCCATGGGCAGAGCCATCCTCTCACTCATCTGCGTGGGCATGAAGATGTTCTTGTTGTTCAGGAGCCACCTGCGCTGCACAACTTCCCTGAATTCTCTCAGGGCCCTGGGGTTGGCATCAAGAGTCCTGGCTGGGCGGAGTGGGGGAGGCGGCCAGGTGAGCAGGGAGCAGTCACTAGGAGATGGCCACAGCCTGTGGGGGACTTTGTCCTAGAGCAGCTGAGGGTAGGAGAGGATGCAACCCAAGGGTGGACATGGAGGTCTGGGGTGGGGTTGGAGTATGGAGGAGATGGCCACTGCCCTGGGAAGAAGGACGGTGTTGGGGAGTCTGTGAGCTGCTGAGCAACCCCAGGGACCCAAGTGGCTCCAGGATCCACCCTGCAGGGCCGCACTCTGACCTGGAAGGACCTTGTGTGCTAGAGGCATTGAGCTGCCCTCCCACCCTGGAGGGTCCCTGCCCCATGAAGGCCTCGGTCAGGACACCACCCCTATATGAGGTGACCCCCCCCCCCCCGGATGCCGGAGATCCCAGGAAGTGTTGGTACTTGGCAGCTATGGCGTCCAGAGCCCCCTGGTGAGTGGCCTACACTGCCCCTGCCCACAGCCCAGCCCACACTGTGGCCGGCAGATTCCTAGCCCCTGTGGTGTTGTGGCTGAGGTCGGTTCCACTGGCTTCTGGCCGTGGAGACGTGGGCAGGAGACCTGGGTCTCTGAGGGCCTCACCCATGAGCTGTGCCATGCGATGTAGCTTCGCATGGCGCTGGACTTCACAGTAAAACACGAAGTGGTCTGTCCCCATCAGCTTCTGCACCTCGAGTAACATCTTGTCCTCATCTGTGGGTGGCAGAGAAAACGGGTCCTACAGGGGCTGCTGAACAGCATGTTATGGGCTCCCCGCTCCCCTGACACTGGGGCCACAAGAGACCAGGGAACATCAGAGGAGCTCTGTGCAGCTGCCCTTCCCCACTCCCTCCTCTAACCCTCAGTCTCCCCCAGGGGTCAACAGCTGAGACCACCCAGACAGAAGGCATGATCTGGCCACAAGGCCCCCCGAGAAGGAAGAGGCTGGTCCTTCCTGGGAGGTGGATAGGGCAGGGCCTCTTGGCAGAAAGACTGGCCCAGGTGTGCCGCATGCGTGGAGCTGATGAAGCCCCGCTGGACTCACCAGATGTGTATTTGTTAGGCTCGTCAGTTTTCTGCATGAGAATTGTTTTCTGGTGGCATTTATCTTCCTTCCTGGAAAACAGGAGGCCCTTGGGCAGCTGCTCCCAGGACAGCCCTGAGCCGTCCACCAGCTAACCTGGTGCATCACCCAGACCACTGTCCCCAGGACACCCCTGAGCCATCCTCAGCTAACCTGGTGCGTCACCCAGACCACTGCCCCTTCCCCACCAGCAGAGGTCCAGAGTACTTAGCTATCTCCCTTTGGAGTCGGGGATTTTCACCACAAATAAAACATGCGGCCCCACGCAGGGCTGTCTGTGGAGGAGGAGAGAAAGCAGCCTGAGGGGGCAACACTCACATGAAGGTGATTGTGACTTCCACGTCCCTGTCGTCCAGTGTTGTGACCCTCACGGGGAACACCTTCTGAAACTTGTTCTCCTTCTGCAGGTCATTGTCAGTCACCACAGCCTTCAGGTACCAGGTCCCTGAGATCTGGAGCAGCCCAGGGTGTAAGCCCCCCATGGATCAGCCCAAGCTATCCCCCAACGCAGCACCCCAGCTGCAGCCCTAAAGGCAGGCTGGGCACATCTTCACCCTGCACCCCGAACCCCACATCCCATGCTCAGGTATAGCCAGCCCAGCACTCCGGCTCCCAGTCTCCATTGACAGAGGGTGTTGGCCCCGATGGACTAGACCTGGCACTGGGTGAGCCCTCCTCGCAAGGCCTTGGGCTCCAGTAGACAGCACAGTAGGACCCTGAGCTGAACCTGCCTCTTGGAGGGCTGTGTCTGCCCCAGGACAGCAGAGCCCCTTTCTCGGAACACTCTGGGCCAGGAAAGCAGGGTTAGACCCGGCCTTAAAGGTCACCTCCTAGAACAGGGACCCTGGCCACCTCCCCAACCTTGCTCCTTTACCCGCCCACAGGCCTAGCCCAGCTCACGTCTTGATGTTCCAGGGCCAAGGACAGGGCAGCGACCAGGCCGAGAACGGCCGTCAGGAGCAGGGCCTTCATCTCCAGGACTGTTGCTTACAACCTCAGCAGGTCACCTTGGCCTCACCTGGTGGCTGTGCTGGCTTCCCTCGCAATGCTCTTTATAGCCCTGGCCAATGGCTTGTGAGCACTTGGCACAGACCCCGCCCCTCCCCCACCCATTGTGGCCAATCCCGCATCCGGGAAGGTGGATTGTCGCTATTGTTGGGATCTGATGAATGGCAATTAAGTGCCACTCAGAGAAGAAAAGATGTGATGGCATCCAATGTTCTCAGACAGGCTCACTCACAGACAAGTGGGAGGAGCCTTGTCAGAGCAGGGGCAGGGTGGGGAGCCAGGAAGGGAAGGCCATGGCTTTGTGATGCTCCCTCTGCCACTCTGCCCTCACAGTGCCATGGCTGGGGTCCTGGAGAGCTCTCTGAAGGAACTGGCTATCTTGCCTCCTGCTGATGAGAAAGGAACTTAGCTTCATCACCAGAAAGGCACATGGTACTGTCCCCTAGAACCAGCTTCTCGTCTGCCCTGGAGGCCCACCCTGCATTGCTCTGCCCCTACCTAGGACACTTCACTTGCTAGAGTTTCCTGGGGTTGAGGAGGGTATATGTTGTAGGTCCAGGTCGGTTGAAATGTTGCCTCCTCAGGCCACAGTCAGGATAATATCACCTCTCACATCCCACATGGGTGCTGTCAGGAGACAGAAGAGTGGAGTCAATCCACAGCAGGCACCATGGAAGAAAGGAGGGAGGCAGGGGAGCGATACCCCACCCAACCACTCCATGGCCTGGAGCATTTCTCTGGATGGCTGTGCTCCTTCTGATGGTAGTTTTGCTGGGCTGTCCCTGCTCCACAGCTCATGCTCTCAGTACTTCTGGTGACAACCCTCGCTGTCCTTGCCTTTGAATCTCAGGGTAGTCATGGCTTCTCAGAACTGCTAATTCCTAGGTACCTCACTGACGTGGACAGTGTCTGAGTTTTACTCAACATTTGGGTATAAGAAGGTTTTCATGGCATCACCAAACAAACACCAGGACCAGAGGGTATGCTGGATGGGACCGAGGCACTAGTAGGGGCTCGGGGAGAAACTTAAGATAAATGTCAGTGAAGCCTGTAAGACCAACTGGACAATGCCATTAACCATCTATTTTAATTATTTTGAAAACTGTGGCCAGCCCCCACCCTGAGGCCTTGGTTACAGAATGAATCTGATTGGAGCACAAGAGAGTCAGTGCATGCAGTGTAAGACATGAGCTGTGGTTGAAGGTGTTAGTGGCCAGCCCCCTTGGCCCACCTGCAGATGTTATTAACAGGTCCTGGCATACTGACATATTCACAGCATCCCACTATAAGTGCCTGCCTCCTTTCTTCTGTGTTTCCCCTGACACAGACCAGAGAAATCCATATTTGCAGGTAAATTAACATACAAGTCAATAAGGATAGTAACTGAGTGGAAAAACAGCCTGAAATCTTCCTTTTCAACATGACAATCTGATATGGTTTTGCCCTATGTCTCAGAGAGTCCTCAGGACTGAGTCCCAGCTGCTCACAATGGTAACATCACTATTATTGGTTTTTCTGCCTTCCAAATCTCATTTTATCTCAGACTTCTTTCCACCATAACTCTGAGGAAATTAATTTATGTTTTAAGGCACCCAATTTGTGGCACTTTTTTGCAATAGCCCTGGGAAAATAATATAAGCTCTAATACATCGAAGATTACATGAAGTTTAAGTTGTCTAAATATTCCATTGGAGCACAGTGATTGGCAGAGTAAATTAAAAGCTATGATACAGCTATATGCTGTCTACAAGAAACTTAATTCAACTGTGACAATAAAGGCAGGTTTAAAGTAAAAACATGAAAAAGATATAATATGCAAACATTAATCAAAAACAAGCAGAACTATTATTTTAATGATAAAATAAGACTTCAGAACAAAGAGGGGTATTATATAATAACAAATGGCAAGACATAGAGTTTTAAATATGCATGCTCCAAACAACAAAGCTGCACAACATGTAAAACAAAACAGATAGAACTGAAAGGACAGAACCATAATCAGATCTAACAATTTCAACATTCTTCACTCAACAATTAATAGAACAAGTAGTCAGAAAACAAGCAGGGACAATGAATAACTCAAACACATCATCAGCCAACACAATCTAATTGCCATTTATAAAACCAGCCCACCCAACAACAGAACTACTCATGTTCTTTCCTAGTACACACAGGACATATAGCAAGAGGGACCATATCTTGGATCATAAAATGAACCTCAACAAATTTGAAAGAATTAAAATAATATAGAGCATGTGCTCTGACCACATAGAATCAAACTAGAAATTAATATCAAAAAATGGAAAATATTTCTTCAGATGCTTGAAAACCAAACAACACACTTATTCTAAACAATCTACAGGCTAAAGAGAAAGTCCTAAGGTAAATTTAAAAAACGCACTGAACTGAGCGAAAATGAAAACACAACATACTAAAATTTGTGGGACCCAACTAAATAAGTACAGAGAGGAACATTATGGCACAATATGCATGCAGAAGAAATGGAGAGAAATCCAAAATCAATCATCTAAGCTCCCACTTCAAGAACTTAGAAAAATAAGAACAAAAGAAACCCAAAGTAAATGGAAGAAAAACTAATAAAGATAAAAGCAGAAATCAATGATATTGAAGGGGGGGGGCACAGCAAGATAGCAAGATGGCGGACCAGAAGGATCATGGACCTGAGCTCTCCTATAATGACTGGGAAAAAAGAGAGAGCCCAGCCATACCTGGCACAAGGACCTTACCCAGAGTCATAGCTCAGGGAGCACAGCAAGGAGGTGGTGAGCTGGATACAGCATATGCTGCAGAGTGGTGGAAATCTGATGAATTAGGCAAGTGATTGTGACTGGCTGGTATCGGCTAGCCCCCCACTCCCATGAAGGTCCAGGATGGGAGGAAGTCTTTCCAGAGTTTTCTATTGTTTGGGAAAGCTGCACCTTGAGTGGAAAGCAAGGAAGAGTGGTAAAACTTAGACACTATAGAGCAACCAGATCTGAATGCCAGTGGGAGTGAATTTGCCATAGGTTTGGTGGCTGGAGAGGCAACCATACTGAGAAAGTCTTGGTGGTCAGGGTGCTGCCATTGTGGGAAGGTCATGAGAAGGTCTTAGCAGGGTCCGAAAGCATGGCCATCTTAATTCTGCCTGCTGGAACCAGAACTCCAGTCTTGGGACAGGCTACTAGAACCAGAACTCCACTCTTGGATAGGACTCACACACCCCACAGGAACTGGAGTCAGGGGGCACTGTGAGATCTGCCCCTGAAAGATTCTTGTGACCTTTAAGATCCCAGCCCTACAGGGTCTGAATGCTGAGGAAACAATGAGGCAATCACCAAAGGCAACTAGGTTTGGAATAAGAACCATAAAGGTTGCTGGCTGTGCTCTCTGTCTCCTAAAAAAAACAAAAAAACAAAAAAACACCACCACCTGGTGTCCTGGTGACATACTGCAACATACTGTCATCAAGTGCAAGGACTTCTGTCTGAAACAAAGGAGGCAGTGAGAAGGAAAAAGGAGGCTAAGGAGGTGAACTAGAAGAAAGAATGTATGAGGAGGAACCAACAGAAAAACTGAGGAAACATGAAAAACCAAAACAGAGGAACTCCCCCAAGGGATCATGAAGAAGCTACTACAGAAGACTCCACCTATAAAGAATTAATGGACTTGACAAAAAGGGAATTTAAAATATGGATGATAAAGACAATAAAAGGAATGGATGAGAAAATAGTAAGACAGAACCAAAAGTTGGGTGAGAGATATGTAGATTATAGAAAGGATATGGCAGAGCTTAAGAAAATGAAGGAGACAATCGGAGACTGTAAAGATGCAGTAGAAAGTATCAACAATAGGATAGACCATGGAGAAGAAAGAACCTCAGAGCTAGAGGACAAAGTTTTTGAGTTAACTCAGGTAGCTAAAAAGGAGAAAAGAAGAGAGAGAAAGCAGAACAGGTGTTTAGAGAACTACAAGACTCCATGCAGCATTCAAACATACAAATAATAAAGATTCCTGAAAGGGAAGAAGATTGTCCCAAAGGAATGGAAGCCCTACTGGAGACCATAATAAAGGAAAACTTCCTAAGTTTTACTAAAGACCCCAACACACTCCTTTCAGGTGGATATCAAATCCCAGGTAATCTCCATTCAAACAGGGCCTCTTCAAGACATATTGTAATGAAACTGTCCAAAGTCAAGATGAGATGACAAGTGGGCATTGGTGGTAAAGTGGTTAGCATAGCTGCCTTCCAACATCAAGATGACAGAAAAAAAAAAATCTGCAACCAGCCAGGAGTAAGCACCAACTGACCTACAGAGGCAGAACCATTAGGATAACAGCAGACTTATCCACTGAAACCTTTCAAACCAGAAGAGCATGGTCATCCACCTTCAATATTCTTTCTTCTTCTTCTTCTTTTTTTTTTTTTTTTGTTTTGTTTGAGACAGAGCCTCAAGCTGTCACCCTGGGTAGAGTACCATGGCATCACAGCTCACAGCAACCTCCAATTCCTGGGCTCAAGTGATTCTCCTGCCCCTGCCTCCCAAGTAGCTGGGACTACAGGCACCTACCACAATGCCTGGTTATTCTTTTGGTTGCAGCCATCATTGTTGTTTGTCAGACCAGGCTGGATTAGAATCCGCCAGCTCAGGTGTATGTGGCCGGTGCCTTAGCCACTTGAGCCACAGGCACCGAGCCACCTTCAACATTCTTAAACAAAACAATTTTCAGTCCAGAATTTTGTAGCCTGCTAAACTAGCCTTCAAAATTGATGGAGAAATCAAATCTTTTGAGGATATACAAGCACTGAGAAAATTTGCCACAAGACCAGCTCTACAGGAAATACCTAGACCTATTCTCAACACTGACAACCACAATGGGCCACCAGCAAAGTAAATACCCAGAAGCTAAAGGTAAAAACTTAGCTTCCACAATGGCACAAAAGATAAAACTATACAATGGGCTTTCACAAAATAAGATGAATAGCTCTCCACCACACTTAATCAATTCTTTCAATAAATGTCAATGGACTGAATTCACCACTGAAGAGGCATAGGCTGCCTGCTTGGATAAAAAAGCACAAGTCATCCATATATTGTCTCCAAGAGACACACTAGCCTTGAAGGACAAATCAAGACTCAGGGTTAAGGGATGATAAACAGTATTTCAAGTAAATGGAAATCAGAAGAAAAGGAGGGGGTGCAATCTTATTTTCAGATACAAGTGGATTTAAAGCAACTGAAGTTAAGAAAGACAAAGACGGACACTTTATACTAGTCAAAGGACCAATACAACAAGAAGACATTTCAATTGTAAATATTTATGCAGCCAACTTAAATGCTCCCAGATTTATAAAACATACTTGGATGGATCTGAGCAATATGATATATCCCATAACACCATAATAATTGGGGATTTTAACATTCCTCCGACAAAAACTAAACAAAGATGCAAAGGACTTAAATGTGACCCTAGAACAAATGGGATTAATAGACATATACAGAACACACCATCCCCAAATTAAGGAATATACATCTTTCTCATCAGCCCATGAGGTACTCCAAAATTGACCACATCCTAGGATACAAATCAAACATCAACAAAATTAAAAGAATAAAAATTACACCTTGTATCTTCTCAGACCACAAAGCAATAAAGGTGGAAGTCAACTCAAAAAAAAAATTCATCCCCACACAAAGACTTGGAAATTAAACAACCTTATGCTGAATGATAGTTGGGTTCAGGAAGAGACAAAAGAGGAAATCATTAAATTCCTCAAACATAACAACAATGAAGACACAGTTATCAAAACATGTAGTATACAGCAAAAGCAGTATTAAGAGAAAAATTTATCACATTAGATGCCTACATCAACAAACTCATGAACCATCTTATGGAATTGGAAAAAGAAGAACAATCTAATCCCAAATCCAATGGAAGAAAAGAAATAACCAAAATTAAATCAGAGATTAATGAAATTGAAAACTAAAGAATCATTCAGAAAATTAACTTTTTGAAAAAATAAATAAAATCAATAAACCTTTGGCCAGTTTAACCATAATCAAGAAAGCAAAATCTCCAATCACCTTAATCAGAAACAATAAAGGGGAAATAATGACAGATGTTCAGAGATACAAGAAATCGATCATCTCTGAGATACAAGAAACTCTATGCCCAGAAATTTGACAGTGTGGTGGAAATGGATCAATACCTGGAATCACATCCTCTCCCTAGACTTAATCAAGAAGGAATAGATCTCTTGAACAGACCAATTTCAAGAACTGAGATCAAAGAAACAATAAAAAATCTCCCAATAAAAAAAATCCTGGTCCAGATGGCTTCACACCAGAATTCTATCAAATCTTCAAAGAAGAGCTTACTTCAGGGTGGCGCCTGTGGCTCAGTGGGTAGGGCACTGGCCCCATGTGCCAAAGGTGGTAGGTTCAAACCCAGCCCTGGCCAAACTGCAACAAAAAAATAGTGTTGTGGCGGGTGCCTGTAGTCCCAGCTACTAGGGAGGCTGAGGCAAGAGGATCGCCTAAGCCCAAGAGCTGGAGGTTGCTGTGAGGTGTGATGCCACAGCACTCTACTGAGGGTAATAAAGTGAGACTCTATCTCAAAAAAAAAAAAAAAAAAAAAAAGAAGAGCTTATTCCCATCCTGCAGAAATTATTCTAAAAAATTGAGAAGGAGGGAATTTCCCCTAATATGCTCTATGAAGCAAACATCACCCGGATACCAAAACCAGGTAAAGAACCAACTAAAAAAGAGAATTTCAGGCCAATTTCACTAATGACTATAGATGCAAAAATTCTCAATCGAACCCTAGCCAATAGATTACAACTGCACATTTTAAAAAAATCATTCATAGGCTCAGTGCCTGTGGCTCAGCGGGCTAGGGCGCCAGCCGTGTGCACCTGAGCTGGCGGGTTCAGATCTGGCCCAGGCCCCTCGAACAACAATGACGGCTGCAACCAAAAAATGGCCGGGGGTTGTGGCGGGCGCCTGTAGTCCCAGCGACTTGGGAGGCAGAGGCAGGAGACTCGCTTGAGCCCAGGAATTGGAGGTTGCTGTGAGCTGTGACGCCACGGCACTCTATCCAGGGTGACAGCTTGACGCTCTGTCTCAAAAAAAGAAAGAAAGAAAGAAAAGAAAAAAACCATTCATCACAATCAAATAGGTTTAATATACGCAAGTCCATAAAAATAATTCACCATATCAACAGAAGCAAAAACAAAGACCATATGATCCTCTCAATAGAGGCAGAAAAAGGATTTTATAAAATTCACCATCCTTTTCTAATTAAAAATCTGAACAAAACAGGCATAGGTGGCACATTTCTTTTTTTTTTTTTTTTTTTTTTTTTGAGACAGAGCCTCAAGCTATCACCCTGGATAGAGTGCTATGGCATCACAGCTCACAGCAACCTCCAATTCCTGGGCTCAAGCGAGTCTCCTGCTTCCACCTCCCAAGTAGCTGGGACTACAGGTGCCCGCCACAACGCCCGGCCCTTTTTTGGTTGCAGCCGTCATTGTTGTTTAGCGGATCCGGGCTGGATTCGAACCTGCCAGCTCAGGTGTACATGGCTGG
>CAUYON010156863.1:0-27129 GCA_963573935.1 Arctocebus calabarensis
CAGGCGCCCACCACAACGCCCGGCCATTTTTTGGTTGCAGCCGTCATTGTTGTTTGGCGGGCCCTGGGGCTGGATTCGAACCCGCCAGCTCAGGTGTACGTGGCTGGCGCCTTAGCCCGCTGAGCCACAGGCGCCGAGCCAGGGCTTGTTTTTTAATCAGTGTTTTACCAAAAGCTCGGCATTCAGCACAGTGCCTGGTCCAGACACCTTGTCACTGTTCTCAGACCACTGACTGTGACTGCAATCCCAAAGCCCTGATGGGGCCTCTCCACCCCTTTGCCAGCTGTGTCTCCCACCAGCCTAAGCCTGTGCGCCCCCCACCTCCACCCACCCAGCCTTTGTCACCAGACTCCTACCCTAGGAGGCTGTTAAGACCAGTCTATCCAGTAACGCACATGTGCCCAGCCCCCAGCCCTACACCTGGGCCCAGAGCTTCTGCTTAGCACAGGATGCCCGGATGCCCCTTGGTGCTGATCTCACTCCAGCCCCAATAAAGACTCTGGTTGTTCCTGTCGTCTTGGGTGGTCTCAGCTGGGCAAATAGTTTCTGAGATCTTTTCTGGAATGCTGCAAAAGATTCTGACGCTCCTCCCCACCCCCCCACCCCAAGCTGGGAGCTCCTCTAACAACCACAGAGAACCCACAGAGGTTTCCCCCCCTACATGTGGAGGCAGGAAGGGGCTGCAAAGACCCCAGCTGAGTCCCCACTGGCAGGAAATGGGCGGGGCCTCCGCCATCCCAGCGTTCCACAGCCGCCTCTGCCACCTCAGAAGAAAGGAGGCACTGGGCCAACTCTGGGGCTGGCAGCAGGGCGCCTTGTCTGCCCACAAAGGCCTCTAAGCCCCACCCCACAGATGCCAGCTCTTCCCGGGAAGGCAGAAGGGAGATCATTACTGAAGCCTAATTAACAAAGACAAGCAGAGATAATTAAGTGGAGAAACATGTGGCTGGCGCTGGAATGGTGGTATCTTTAGAAACTTGAGAAAGGACCGTTTTATTCTGAGCTCTCAAGAGCAGGACAGAGTTGGAAGGGTGGAGGGGGGGGGAAGCTGAGAGGGAGGCAGGGGTAAGAAGGTCAGTGTGTGACTAGGGACAGAGAAATGACCTCAGGAGATGAGAGGACCATGGAGAGTGTCCCTGTTCCACATACCCTTGAAGAAACAGGCCCACGGCCATCAAGTTAATTTTTCCAAAATCACAGAGAGTAAGTTAACTTATCCAAGATCACACAGCTTAGAAATGGTAGAATCGGATCCTGAGAGGACAAACAAGGGACCTGTTCCTGCTCCTGCCACTGTTCAGTCCCTCCCCTCAGGTCCTCCTCTCCAAGAATTCCATCCCACATAGTACCTGCTAGGCGACAAGAAACCCCACAGGAAAGAGGCCTAGCAGGAGACCAAAGGGACAACAATGAGGGGTGCCCCTGCATTTAGGCTGGGGCCTTTCTCCATGTGTACCCCCTGCGAATGGGACAAACCCGCTGCTTGGCAGACCCTTCACCCACAGCTGAGCTTCTCAAGCTCGGTGTCAGACAATGCTGAGGGGTATGAGTTAAGTGAGATTATCTTCCTCAGCAGCATGTAATTTGACATATTCAATTTTTTTTTGTATAGAGTCTCACTTTATTGCCCTTGATAGAGTGCCGTGCGTCACACAGCCCACAGCAACCTCCAACTCCTGGGCTTAGACGATTCTCTTGCCTCAGCCTCCCGAGTAGCTGGGACTACGGGCGCCTGCCACAATGCCCGGCTATTTTTCTGTTTTGCAGTTTGGCCAAGGCTGGATTTGAACCGGCACCTTTGGTATATGGGGCCGGCGCCCTACTCGATGAGTCAGTCACAGGCATTGCCCTGACATATTCAAATTAAAATGAAAGTGGAAAGTTTACAGAGTAGACTATGTGGGGACCTCCTACACAAAGCTGGGACACCCCCCCCCCAAGAACTTGGGTCCTGGCCCGCAGGGGTGCTCAGGTTCCTCGGCCACGGGGACGTCAGCGGAAGAGCTTGCCAAGGCCGGGTCTGCAGGGTCCAGTCCACGCTGCAAAGCCAGGCCTTCCAGGCCCTCCACGCTCCGGCCTGCCGGCCTCGCCACCTCCCGCTCTCGATGGGACGTTCCTCCTCCTCCTTGCTTTGGTCATGTGCCCTAGGGTAGGTGGCAACTGTTGGAAGGCAGACGTGGTGTGGGCAATTCTTCCAATTTTACAAGGGAGGAAACCGAGGCCCAGGCAGGCAAACCTGACTTGCTGGAGTCACACAGGAAGTCGGCAGCTCTGCTGTCTCTGGGGTCCGGAGCCCCTGCTCAGCGGAAGGGGGGACTGTTTTCCTACAGAGTCCCCTCAAGCTGGCCAGGAGGGAGGGCCGCACCCCTGGGGAAGGACAACTAAAAGAGAGGAAGCTGTCCTAGGTCCTAGGAGGGCCCTGTTTTGCCTATCAGGAGAGCTTGGGGCTGGGCAGCAGAGGGAAGTGGATCCAGTGGGTGGAGCTGTGCCTCCAGGGTTCAAGCCCCCCAACTGCCACCATCTGAGGGCCTGGCCACGGTGTCCCTTTCTCCCCTCCTGTAGGAAGCCCATAGGAAGCAGCCTCTCTGCTGGGTGGCAGCTGGACCTCTGCTTAAATGCCTCTAGTGACAGGGACTTCACTACTTTACAGAGCCTTTTCTTTAGCCACTGCAATTCAAAAATAGTTCTAGAATGTTCTTTATTTCCTTGATCCCTCTAGTGTTCTCCAGAAGCTGTCTCTTCTGAGGTCTGTGAACAGTTGCTTCAATGCTCCCGATACCTGAAGGTCCTTCCATCCCCTCTGTTCCCCAACAGGCTTCCCAGGTCTGGTAGCCCTGCACTTCCCAGTGGTGATGGCAGCTGCCCCACAGCCACCCTGCCTGCACCAAGCACCACTCTGGTTGCATGCGGCTCCTGGATGTCTCATAAGCACACAGCCTCACCTCCGGAACAGGGGCGCCACCATCATCCTTCTGGAACCTTCTGCCATCCTCATAGCCACTGCCACCTCTAGGTCCTAACCAGAGGGTGTCTCTGAGCCCAGCTGCCAAATGCTTGGGTTCAGATGTCCTCGACACTCCCTGGCTCCTCTGCCCTACTTTTGCCCACCCAAGCGGTGGGTGGGAACATGGTTACCACAGTAACCTGAAGACAGTGCAAATCTGATCATATCATTTCGTTGACTGAAAAAACCTCCAATGCCACAGAATACAGCCTGAGTCACTATTGTTCCAGTCAAGGCCCTTTATGATTCCTGGCAGCATTTTCTTGCTACTCATTCCCTCCTGCCCAGCACACCCACACCCACCCCCGGCTGCTTCACACACAGAGCTTTTCACTAATTATGTGATTTTGCCTCTTTCAAGCTCAGCTTGCTGAGCTGCAAAATGGGAATGACAACAGCATCTCCCTCACAGGCTGGTTGTAAGAGGTCCATGAGGCTGCCTGGCAAGGCCACATGCACAGGCATGCAGCCAATGTGGAGGGGACGATGTCACTGCGCCCTACGCGGCAGGGGCTGCCCCTCCCCTGGGCATGTGGGTGGCAGGCCAGGAAAGCTGGTCCTCTGTAGGGGGAGAAGGGCTGGTCTTTGTCCAGGGTAGCTCTAAGTTTGCATGGTGACTGCAGAAACCAACCCTGCTCCTGCAGACAGGTCACCTTTCACAACCCCCCCAAACCCCTACAACTTGATTTTCCTCTTTCTTGCCCCAACAGCCATGGCCCTTCCAAGGTCTCCGTGTCCACGTCCTTCCCTGACCACCCCTCTTACCTTTCCCACCCTCCCTCTATGACCCTGACCCCAACAATCTTTCCTTCCCATAGATACCTACAGTCCACCCCCTGTCACCCTGCACGTCCTTTCCCAGAGGGGAGGAGAGGGCAAGGGGATCTTGCGAGAGCCTCAGCACCTTTCCTCTGCCCATCCCTGAGCAGGGTGCCCCTACTCTGCCGTTTTCCCTCCAACTTCCTGCTCCATCACCTCCCCTCTATAGAATCTGCTATTCTCCCCTCCAGAACCCTCTCTGGATTCCACTCTACCCTCAGGCTCCGGCTCCACTCTCTCCTGCTCTCTAAAGGGTGATCTGTCCTTGGCGAGTTCAAGCCTCATTCCTCATTCTCTCCTAAGCCCACTAGTCCACCCTGGTTCTCACCACTCCTCCCCAAACTGTTCTTAACTGTGCCACAGCGACCTCTGGGCTGCTCACTTAAGTGGCTGGTCTCAGGCATTTAGGGCTGACCTTCTGGAATCTGGAGGCACAGCCCATCATCTCATTCATCCCATTTCTCTCTGGGCTTCATACCCTCTGGGTTTTCCTTCTCTCTCTCTTCCTTCTTATCTCTCCAAGGCCTAGGTGCTAGAGGGCCCCCAGGGTTCAGCCTTGGACCCCCTGCCTGATCACATGCATCCCGACTTACACTTACTCAATGCAAAATGACTCCCAACTGTGTGTCCCCAGAGGGGCCCCCTCTCTGTCCATCAGACCTGTCCATTTGGGGGCCAACCCCACCTCCTGCTCAGATCCTATTCCTACCCTTCCTCCCAGCTGCTCAGGACAAAATCCTGAAGCCATCCTGACCCTTCTCTTTTCTTCCCACATTCCACATCCATCTATTACATCAGCAATCTTGTTGATTGTACTTTCAAAATATACCCAGTGCTGACTCCTGACTTTGCCCAAGATTTCTATACAGCTCACATCCTTGCTTCTTTCAGGGCTTAACTTTTGGTGGCCTATCTGAACTGTCCTGACATATAGTCTTCTATCTCTGTTGAAGTGTTTCCATGGCACTTGTCTGTACCTAAGATGACAATCTTTGTTCTTTTTTTTTTTGAGACTAAGTCTCACTTTGTCACCCTTGGTAGAGTACCATGGCGTCATAGCTCACAGCAACTTTAAACTCTTGGGCTCAGGCTATTCTCTTGCCCCAGCCTCCCTAGTAGCTGGGACTACAGACACCTGATACAACGTCCAGCTATTTTTAGAGGTGGGGTCTCGCTCTGTGAGCTCAGGCAATCCACCGGCCTTAGGCTCCAAGAGTGCTAGGATTACAGATGTGAGCCACTGCACCTGGCCTATCTTTGTTCTTTTTTATCCATTTACCCCACTAAAATGTAAGCAGTACAAAGGAAGAGTTTTTTTTTCCTATTCTATAGCAGCTTAGCTCAGCACAGAGTAGGCACTGAATATACAGAGGCAGCCAAAAAAAATGTATACACATTTTAAGAAAGGAAATAACTATATTAAAATTATAAAATATATACTGTTAACAAAAGATGAATACAAATCATGTTGAGTACCTCTTGTAATTGCAAAAGTCAAATGTGACTTGAGCATTACTTGAGTATTTTTTGGCACCTTCTGTGTGCGTGTATGTTTTGTTTTGTTTTGTTTTTTTCAGAGACAGAATCTTGCTATATTACCCAGCCTGGACTGCAGTGAGCATTCACAGGCACTACAGCTTTGAATTTCTGGGCTCGAATGATCCTCCTGCCTCAGCCCCGTGAGTAGTTTGGACTAGAGGTGTATGCCAACATGCCTAGCCTCAAAAATCTTTGTCGTACAAATAAATGGATTCCGAAGGAGTAACTATAAGCCTAAAGGGTTACACTGGCAGGACCAGTGTTACAACCACTGATTCCAGGAGAGGGCAGCAAAGAGCCACCCACTGTGGAGGGAAGCTTCAAGGAGTGGGGAGAACAGCAGTCACAACCCACCACTTGGCAGCCACCCAGGCCTGGGCTAGCGGTAGAGCCAGGCCTGGGTTTCAAAGCAAAACAAGAAAGACTTAGGTTCAACTCTCAGTCAGATCATGCGCATGCTGTGTGATCTTGTGAAGTTTCTTAACCTCTCTGAATCTCAGTTCCTTCCTGTAAGACTGGTTATTGGGGGAGCCGTCAGGTAGTAACATGAGTGGGCTTGGCAATCAATAAATCCTCAGTGTGACTTGAGGGTTGTTAGGTGCCCACAGTGTGGTGGGGCAGCCTCACTGTTCACAGCAGGGGGATAGAGAGGTTATATAACCACAACGGAGTCTGACCAGGCAATGTCACAGAGCTTTTTAAAGACATGGCAACATATTTATGTGTTAAAGTTAAGTGTGTAAATTTATAGAAAGAATAACGGCAAGATGCAAATTAATAAGCTTGGGGGAAAATCTGTAAGAAATGTATCATCATAAAAATGAACAGCCATCTGGACCATTAGATTTCTGTATTTTCCAAATTTCTACCATGGGCATTTTCAGGAAATGCAATAGGTTTTTAAGGCCTACAAGAATGTTCTGTGGCTGTTATCACACCAGCTACCCAAGCAGAGGGCCTCTCAGTTACCACTGCTTCTTCCCAACACAGTCTGAATAGCCTCCCTTTGCAATCCCAGGTTTTCACAGCCTCAGGCCCTTCTGGGTTTGTGAACTGCCCACCTTGACCTTGTAGTGCTAAGAACAAAGCAGGCAATACCAGGCTCACCCAGACTGCACTTGCACACCAGGTGTCTGGTGACCTGTGGCCCTCTGTGCATGTCTGTGCCCAAGGGCCAGATGCCCAGAGCTCTGAAGGCTGACTCTAGGGTGCTGTCCCCAACTAACTGCCTCTCTGGTCCTTGGCCCAGTTCTCCTTAACTTAACTCAGACTGCCAAGGGCAGGTGGGTGTGGGATCTGGCTACACAGCAAGGAGCTACCAAGGATGGCTGGCCCCCAGGGTGGAGCCTGGGTGGCCTTAGCACCCTGAAAGCAGGACTAAGGTTTACTCCAGTACCAGTAGGGGACCCTGGTCCCATCATCAGTTTGTAGGCCCAGCCCCTTCCCTTGGGAAATCCCACAAAGCCTCTGGCCCACAGTCTCCTCCAACTTGAGGCCTTAAATCCCACCTACTGTCCTCTGAGGCTTGGTCAAAGTCCAAGTCCATTTTCCTCTAGCCAGGTGCCTGCCCACCACTAAGCATGTCAGAGCAGGAAAGATGAGACCTCACTGGGGAAACTGAGGCCGAGAGCCAATGTGATGTACACAGTTGGGACAACACTAAAGACCTTTGGGGGTCACCTCTTTTGACCCAGAACAAAATTGGCCTAGGAGCTCCTGCCCAGAGTTCCACAGTTGCAGTGGGGTTCTTACAGTGTAATGACTGATTTATCTTCATGGCATAATTTCCTTCTTCTGACTTTACCTTCTCAGGATGGTTCTGTTAGGAAAGGCTTCCATGGGAACCTTTGACAAATGATCTAGGAAATCTCTGGACCATTCTTATGGTACACATGCACTGTGAAGTCCAAACCCGCTTCCCAAGCCTCACCCTCCAAGCATGGCCCACTGGGTGCTGCAGTTGTCCCCCTTACCGCCTGGGCCCTACTATCCCATCCCTGCACTGCGATCCCACTGATGGGCCCCACTCCATAACTTCTTGGCACTAGGAATCCTCTGGAGCTTGGAGACAAGCCCAAGGAAAACAGGAACCCTAAATTAACTCAGCTTAAGTTTCTGCCACCATGTGATGTGGCTTTTGGTAGGAGTTAAGTTCAATGCACGACGTCTAAACTTTCTTTTTGTCTTTCCTGAGGTTGAGGCCTGCCTCTTTGGGATGATACGCCACACCCTCCCAGCCCGGCTCCATCCTGCTGCTGCCCTAGGCATATGGAGTGGTGGCCTGGCCCCCTGGACACCCCATCTGTGCCTTCCCTTGGGCTGTCCTCTGTGTCAATGCCATACACTGTCCTGCTTGCCCCCAAGACCCAGCTCTAAGACACCTCCTCTGGGAAGTCCTCCCAAACCCCCAAAGTACCAACCCTCATCCACACCCTCACTGGCTGAACTTTCCATTGTTGCTGGTCCAGGGTTGAGATCTTTATAAACACATCATTCAAGGGCAATAGGAGGAAGAGCCCTCCCTTTCACCTCCTTCAGGTCACCTGGTGAAGCAAGTGGCCTCTGTTCAGTTGTAGGCAAGGAAGTGGAGGCTCAGAGTCCCACAGCCAGTTAGAGGGCACAGGGACATGGATAAGCTTGTGCTTTCCCAAGGCCCACGTGGTGCCAGGGACCTGTACCAGGGACCCAAAGCAAACTGCCTGCCACCCCTCTGTATGCCCTGGGCACCTGTCTTGGGATTCAGGGGCCTGCTAACCTCTCTGCCTCCCGACCTGAGCTTTTGCTGTGATTCGCCCTGAACCCCAAGTACTGGCCTGCTCCAGGGTTTGGGGATTTGTGATGAATATTTGGGAACAGTCTTTTCTGGGGCAGAAGCAGCACTCGATGACTTCCGGTGAACCACGGGAGGCTTTTGGGAGCTGGATACCTTCCCAGACCAGCCCAACAAGATAAGCAGCACGAGTTAAGTGTGGAGCCTGCCAGCCCGTCAGCTCCAGCGTCTCCGGGCAGACTGGCAGGGTCATCCCTAAGGGCTGGCCACGGGGCCACCTCCTCATTTCCTCTTCCAGGCAGGCTGCTGCCCACATGGACAGAGAAAGCACTTCCAAGGGTTCTCTCTGCACAGAGGAGCCAAAGAGAAGGCTGACGGGTGGGTAGGCAGACAGGCACAGAGATGGTGGGGCAGGTGGCCCCCACATGGGTGACAACTGACATTAAAGAAGCAGATTGAACAAGACAAGCCACAGGTTTCAACTAGCTGGAGGGTAAGCCCTGGTCAGTGGAAGGGGTCACCCCCAAGAAAGGGCTGGGGGGTTCCATGGTCTACATGGGCTGCTGGGCCCACTTCTTTTTTTTTTTGTAGAGACAGAGTCTCACTTTATCGCCCAGTAGAGTGCCGTGGCGTCACACAGCTCACAGCAACCTCCAACTACTGGGCTTAGGCGATTCTCTTGCCTCAGCCTCCCAAGTAGCTGGGACAATAGGCGCCCGCCACAACGCCCGGCTATTTTTCTGTTTTACAGTCCGAGGCCGGGTTTGAACCCGCCACCTTCGGTATATGGGGCCCGGCGCCCTACTCGATGAGCTACAGGCGCCGCCCTGGGCCCACTTCTTGACTGCCAGGACTTTCCCCCAAGTCTGACACTGCACTATTCCGTAGTTTCCCTGACTTACACACTGCCCACAGGGTCTCTGAGGGAGCCAGAGCTTCCTTTCCATCCTAGTAGAAGGACAGAGGTACCTCGGGCAAGTCATTTAACATTCCCTCAACCTCAGTTTCTTTGTTTTGTAAAAAGGGGATAGAAAAAAGTGACAATGCAAAGTGCTGAACTCAGCCTGGCACACATCAGGTGCCATCAGTGACTGTTCCTTCCCTGCTTCCCAAGCTCAGTTAAAAACGTGCCTGCTTTACTGGAAAGACATTCAAGGTAAGAAAAAAAGGAGCCTGCTCTGGAGCACCCATGTTTACAAGGCCTCCGTGGGGACACCACCTTTTGGGACAGCAGGGCTGGGGGCAGAGGGCTGGCGAGGGAACCTCACTGCTTCTCTACTCCCCATCAGCAGAGGGAGGCCCAGGTCATATTTCCTGAGCTGCACACAGAAATGGGACCAACGCTGCCCAGTGCTGACGCCAACTCAGGCAGACACCAGAGTCAGGGCAGGGCAGGGCTGGAATCTGACTCTGTGGCCCTCTGTGGTGGTGTCAGTCAGCTTGGAGCCAGGCAGGCCTGACCCACAGATGGGGTCAAGGAGCCCCTGCGATGGGGCAGGGGAGCTGGCCACAGGCCACCCACCACGGTCCTGGAACCAGGTAGGTCCACAGACTGTCACAGAGGCAGGGCTGGGGACTGCCACAGTTAGATGACGGGCAGGACTGGTGTGTGGCAGGGCAGGGGAGCAGACCGAGCACCACAGGCGCGCGGACTTTGGGGCTCCCTTCTCCCTGGCCAGAGGAACCAGGACATAACTTCCCTGCTGCTGCCCATGCCTATCCCCACACTGCTTCTGGCCTGGCCCAGGCTTCTCCATAAGTGTGGGAGAGGGATCTGGAACCATATGGGGAGCTATCTCAGAGCGTAGGCCTTGGAGCCTGGCAGGCCATCCCCTAGTCTTGGTACACGGGGCACATCACTGAAACACCAAACCTCAAGTTTCCCCTTCTGTAAGGCAGGCACTAGTGCCTGCCTCATAGATGTGATAGGGACACCAGATACCTTGCTGCCTGCTCAGTGCACTGCCCCAGTGAGACCTTCCAAAACATACATGAGAGGCACCTATGTCAGTGAACAGCCACACACCCAGTGACACCCTGGCCAGGGTGGGCCGAGGCTATACACACTGTACTTGCTGCCACCATGTCCATCACCCCCACCTTCCTAACATCTCAGAACTCTGGAAATACACCCTGGGGGTTCGTGAGTCTCCCACCTCTGTGACTCACCCACCCAAACGCCTCCCTGTACCCTCTCTGGCTCTCCAAGTCCCATCTTCCCTGAGGCCCAGCAGGAGCCTTCCTTATCCCAGGGACCCTCTCCAACTACCCTTTACCCTCTCAAATCCCCTGTTGGCGCCCCCGAGGCCTGTGCACATAAGGCTGTATCTGCTCTCCTGTTCCATGGCCTCCTGCCCCTTCCCACTAGGCTGGGTCTGGCACAGGAAGTAAACAGCCCCCGGAGCTGAGAGTTCAGTCTCACTGCAGTAGGTGAGGGGTGACATAAGTGTGACTATGAGATCAGACTCCTATGCTGCAGGTTCACTTGCTCTGGCACTGCTGTGACCGCCCCTCCCCCCGCAAGACATGGGCAGATTCCCTGAGGGCAGTCTGGCCAATCTTCATGCTCCTACACATTGAAGCAGCGTCTTTTGGGCTGGGGCCAGGGCTCCCGCATTTCCCCTGCCCAGGCTCTGGGTTCCACAGAGGCGTGTATGCAGCTTCTTCCCTAGAGGTCTAGTCAGCCCTGGGTGGCCTGTTGCCCCCACTGGGACGGCCTCACTCATCTGTGTTTTGGGGGGATCCAGGACACAGTCCACAGAAGAGACAGAGGCAAGTGGGTGCCTTAAAAGGGGCTGGGGGAGTACTGCACTGTTCAAGTCAGGCAGGCACCCTTCCTACCCTCCACTGTGCTCATGGTCCCCACACAGACGCCCTTCCCACTGTGGTTAAGAACCCATCTGCCACCAGCCTCTCCTATTCCCTGAGGTCACCTAAGCCCTTGCATCAGAATGAGTGGGAGCACTGACCCAGCCGGGCCCCTCCCTCCTAACTCTGGACTAGGTAAAGCTAAGAAGTCACTGGTTCCACCATTCCCTTTTCTGACCAAGGACCCAGGGCCAGGTTCCAGCTTGGGTTTCTGCCATCTACCTGGGGCAGGTGCCCAGGTGAGGCAGGAGAACAGCAGGGCAGGGGCCTGGCTTCTGTTGCCAGGCCCCAAACCTGTGTCCCACAATGGGCTCACTTTGGCCTCTGGCCCTGAGCACTGTGACCAGGCCCCACGCCCAGCAGCCTCCCACACCCAGTACCTCTTACCAGGCTTTGGGATGAGTCCTTGGAAAGGCCTAGAAGAGAAAGAGAGGTGGGGTGTCAGAGGGAAAGGTCGGGGACAGGGAAGCCACCCCTGGGATGCGGCAGCACGGGCCTGACCCAGGAGCTGGTGAGCCGCGTCTGGAGCCTGCCCCAGACCCTACTGCAGTGGAGTCTCTATTTTATTTATTTTTTATTTTTACCATTCTGCCAGAGACCTAAGCTTACACTTCACAATCCAAGAGTCTGCATTTTAACGAGAAGCCTGGGTGATCTGTGTGCATGGGATGTGGGGCCCATGCAGTAGGGCATCAGCTCTAGCAGTGCCCCCTCAGGAGGGTAACGGGGCTTGTGTGGGCTCTGCCCTGGCCAGCCTATGACCTCAGATGAATCACTTGTCTCAAGTCCCTCTTCACTGATATGGACTAGAGCCTCTCTTGGGGGTCAGGAACACAGTGAGAGGGGCTGCTAGACAGTAGAGGTACCCACGGGCTTCCCTTGCTCGCCACGGTGGGGTGTCCAGTCCTACGTCTGTCAGGCTCCATACACCCCAGCTGGCCTGCAGTCCCTCTGTGATCCTGCCAGGACCCAGGACACTGGCAGGAAGGCCACCTCATCTAGCTGGGAGGGCAGGACCTTAGGTGTAAGCCCCAATCTGTGTTAGTCCTGCCTCCTCACTTTCACCCTTCCCTGAGTACCTGGTGACCGTGAACTTGATCTTGTCAGCCACAGCAAGGATCCTCTCCAGGTTCTGGGAGCCAAAGGTGCAGGGCTTTCGGAACGGGATTCCTGGGGGTAGCCCCTCGATGATCACAGAGCCAGGGTTACTCTTGATCCGCTTGTAGGGGACCTGGACTGGGTACTTGATACCCAAGGCTTCCCCTGTGGTAAGAGAGGTGGTCTTGCTAGTCAGGAGCGAGAGGTGTATGTGGGAGTGAGAGGCACCAGAAGGCCTCGTGTAGCAGGACAGCCTGAGGATGGGCACTTTGTGGGCGTTGCTGGCCCTTTCTTATAACCTTTGACCTTCCGTGGTTTAGGGACTGGTCTGGCCTGAGAGGGGAGATTCCACTTAGAAGTAAGAAAGCCAGGCCACAGCCGTCCAGGCCGCCAGACACCTTTGTGCATGAGAGTTTTGTCACCAACACTCTGCAAGAGGCTATGGCCTTTCTATCCCAGGGCCTGTGTCATATCTCATGGCTGACCTGGCACCTCTCTGGGAAGGCCTGGAAGGGGTGGCTGCTGCCTGCAAGGGACAGGTACTGTAGGAGCAAGTGCTGCATCCCCAGAGGCGGAGCTCACTGCTGTACTGCAGGGGGCTGCTGAAAGCATCATCCCCAGCACTGCAGGCTGCCCCTTTATGAGATATCCAAGAAAAGTCTGCATGGGTCTCAACCCCAGGAGAAACTGCTGAACTTTTTGCACCATAAGCTAATCTTTGTCTCACAGACACTGGGGATCCGATAACTAACTTGATTTCTCTTTTGCATTGGTTCCCAGGAAACTCAGAGCCTGGTTTGTGTCTCACATGTAGTAACTATACAATTTCAAGAGTTTTTATATCACCCCTGGATTTGTGCTATTATTCTAGGCTGTTTTTTCTTTTTAAAATTGAGATGTAATTCACATACCATAAAATTCACCACTTTAAAGTGTACAATTCAGTGGTTTTAAAAATATTTACAAGGCTATGCAACTATTACCACCATCTCATTCCAGAACATTTTCATCACTCTAAAAAGAAACCCCATACTCATTAGCAGTTACTCCTTACCTTCTCCTCCCCAGAAGCCACTAATGTACTTTCTATCTTTATAGATTTGCAGTTTTAACTCTTTATCCTGACTTTGTTGCTGACTGCTTGCTAAGCCATTGCAAAGAGATTCTTTTTGAAATAAAATTGGACAGAAATGCAAATGTATATGCACAATCCAGAAATGGGAATTGCTACCATGACCAATGGCTTCTGTGGTGATTCTGACACCAAGGTAAAAGACCCCAAGGACATGCCTGAGCTGCTGGATCCAGCAGATCCTGAAGGTCACACTACTGTTAAACTTCCCATGCTAATTTGTAGTGAACTGTACTGTCTAAAGACAGCCACACCAATATTCCCTGTTCCATAAGCTCCTTTACAGTGTAACACTGACACTCCTTCATAGAGAACTGGAGTCTGTGTTCCCTTCCTTTGACCTTGGGTGAGACTTTGTAACTGCCTCAACCAACAGAGCATGGCACAGGTGACACTGCAAACTATGTAACCTCTGAGGATGGGTCCTGAAAGCCAACACAGCTTCCTCCTGGCACTCTCTTTTCAGGATACGTGTGACAGGAGCCAGAAATGCAGCTCCCCTGCAGTCTCCACGCTGGAGAGCTCAGGAAGGGGATTAGCATCCTTATAAGAGGCCCCAGTGAGATTCCCTCATCACTTCTACCATGTGACGCAGCAAGAGGACAGCTGACTGTGAAACTGGTAATGGGGCCCTCACCAGACAGTGAATCCACTGATGCCTTGATCTTGGACTTCTCAGCCTCCAGAATAATGAGAAATTCTTGTTGTTTATAAGCCCCTCAGTGTAAGGTGTTTTCTTCTAGTAGCTCAAGCTGACCAAGACAGGAGTGATCTCTTCTGGAGTTACATCACAGTAATTGAATCATGAACCAATTAACCCGTTATCGATGAAGCCAGGTGGAGTTTTATTTTGCTACTTGAGACCAGAGCGCCTCAACTCATTTTCCTTAAGCCAGAAACCAAGCCCTCCACTGGACACCACCCTTCTCCTCCCTTGTCCCTGCTAATTCCATACCCTTTGATTCTTCCCTCAAGCTTCCTCTGAAGCATACCTCCACTCAACCCACTTTCCTCCACATCTCAGCCACCAGCCCTGCCTACACCATCATCACTTTCATCACTGAGCTACTGTGCCAATCTCTGAGCTGCTCTCCTGACATCCATCCCCTCCCTCTCACGCCCATTCACTGTCCTCACAGTGGCCAGGAGGATGCTTGACAAGTGCAAAGTGTCTCTGAGAACTTTAGTTCTCCTGACAAAATATAAAGCCAATACCTTGGCTCCCTCAAGGTCCTGGACAATGTGGCCCACCTTCCAGCTGGGCCCCTCCTCCCCATTGGCTCACATGTTTCAGCTTCCTGAGCCTTCTCAGGACAAGGTGCAGGGCCTTTGCGCATGCCATTCTTTCAGCCTAGCTAACGCCTGTCCTTCAATCTCTGCCTGATTAACTCCTTACCATCTTTTAATTCTTTCTTCAAAGAGGCCTCCTCTGTCCCCCAATCTAGGGTAGTCCCTGTTTTTCTCTCTCAAGCAGCCTGTTCTCTTATCGTACAGGTCAGGAAATGTTTCCTCACTATTAGATTGTGTGTGTAGTTTGTTGAATATGTGACTCACCTCACTAGACTGTAAGGCCGATGAGAGCAGAGACTATCTCCTCTGTCTGCTGCGGTATCCCCAGTGCCTGGGAGAGGGCCTAGCACATAGTAAGTGCTCAAGAAGGAAGTGTAGATGGGTAAAGGGCTTCCCTCGAAATGACCTCAGCTACAAAAGGAGAGCTTCCTGTTCCTGTGTTCACACCAGCTGGGCTTCCCTTGACCCTGGGGCCCTGGCGCTTACCATATTTCTTATTAAACAGGTCTTGGACTTGCTCCCTTAGCGTGTTGGCGATGTCGATACGTGAGAGTCTAGCGTCGTAATTTTCTGCAAAGTGAAAAACAATTATGAATTTGGACTGTTAAATTAAAAGGCACTTGGTGACTTTTAAAGAATATGATTTTCTAATTATGAGGACCTCCTTGTCTGGCAATTAACAGATCCTTGGAGTGGGCTCCTCAGAGTCCTTCAGAACTAACATCTTGATGGAGATGTGTGTTTTTCCGGAAGGACGCACACTGTTGCGACAACAGCAATGAGTTGGAAATTAAGTTAATTGTTGACATTTGAAAATCACCAAGCCAATAAATAAGCCCTGGAGGTGAGAGACACCAGGAAGAGCAGATTTCTAGGCCTGAGCTTCATTAAGCTGGTGGGGCAGCAGGAAGCGGGGGTAGGGGGAACTCCTGCTCAGTTGACCCAGCAGCTCCCAGTGATCACACACTCACCAGAGGATCTTTATTAAGGGCCCCCATGAACCAGCATGTGCCTGGCACTGCCTCAGGGTGGGAGGGGGGAGGATATGATCTCTGGGCACTTGGATCAGGCTCATAGTAAGGTTCCCAGTCTGCTTTGGCAGTGGGTATGAGGAGAGAGTCCCCTAATCCCAGAAGGTTCTACTACCTGGGAAGGAGTAAGAGAGACTAGAAGCTACAAGTAGCTACTCCCAGGGACTTGGGTCCTCTCTGCCTGGGCTCCCCTGCCACTGGTCCCGTTGACCTCATGGGGATTGCACAGGGCCCTGCAGGAGCATCGCCCACAGGGATTCACAGGGATTCCCAGCTCCTTGTTGCTGCCCAACATGATTGTGAATAGCTGTCTCAGCCACATGTCCCGCTAACAGCAGGGCCTGGCCTCTGCCCTCATTTGGGGGGCTCTGCAGGATATGGCCTGTCCCTCCCCCAGACCCTGCCTTCTTGCTCCTGCATTCCCACGTGTAGAAGCCCTGGAGTTTTCACTTACACGCTTCCTATCTTCCATTCCCCTCCCACACCCTCTGGCTCAACTCTAGTCCTCTTCCTCCAGGGAGCCCTTGGTGATCTCCCCTCCTCTGATCTCAAAGCACTAAGAGCACAGCTGACTGCTGGAAATGAAGGGGGCAGGTTAGCTGCTTTTCAGGCAGAGGGTGGGCAGGGTCCTTGGCCCTGCACCTGGACACCTCTGCTCTAGCATCTGCTTCCTGATACCCTCCCTACCTGGGAGTCTGTACCTTGAGTGGCCGGCCCACCTCATCCATATCCCCCAGGCCCTGAGCTGGGTGGCCAGGTTCTCCCCACTGCCAGCCTGGCCCTCCAGACCCAAACCAGGCCAAGGTCATGGCACTGGGACAGCTGACCTCACCCTGGGGTCAACCTTACCTTGAAAGCCCTGTCTCTTCAGGCTCTCGTCCACAAGAGGGTCCCTGGAGTCCCTCTCTAGGGGCGGTGGGGGGGGGGGGAGAGAAGCCATAGTGAGGAGGAAGCTCCTGGGACTTGAGGTGGCACTGGTAAGGGCAATCCCTATGTGGGGCAGGGAGAATGGTGGGAGAAGGACAGTACCGAACCAGGAAGCAGGAGGAGGGGTGGTGGCAGAGACCTGGGGCCCTCCCGTGCCTTGGCCCATGACCCTGTGCAGGGTACCTTGACTGTCCATGACGGGCTCTTTGACTCCCTCGGTGAGCAACTCAGGCCTGGAAAACACAAGTGGGGCCATCACCGAGGTCCTTCCATGAACCGTGGGGCTGCTCCCCTTTGGGCCTAAGTCTACACATCTGTGTAATAGGCAAGCCTGGCTCTGTTAGTCCAGGCCTGGGGTCTCTGCCACCCCAAGGTACCTGTTCTACCAGCCCACATATGTCATCTGGGAGGCTGCACTCAGCCTTGGTGGGTCCAGTATAGGAGTGAGACTCACCCAGTCCTGAACTGGTTGGGCTAATACCTTCCATCTTAGTTCTGGGCCAACATGCATACAGCAATCACTGCCTAGGGATGGAGCACATGGCCTCAGGGGCTTTTTAGGGGGCTGACGACATAGCAAGATCTCTAAAGTGCTGTAAGGTCTGAGAGCCGCCCTGTCAATTTGGAGTCAGGAACCTCAGGGACCAGGCCCAGCTTTGCACTAATGTCTTCATCTGTATAGGCTACCAAAGCCTTTCCCAGACCCTGCTGACCCTCTTGATCACATGGCACTCATCCTATTTTAAGACAGAGTCTTAGTTGTCCTGGAGTAGAATGCCACGACATCAGCCTAGCTCACAGCAACCTCCAACTCCTGGGCTCGAACAATCAATCCTCTTGCCTCAGCTTCCCAAGTAGCTTGGACTATAGGCATCCACTGCAACGCCCGGCAAATTTTTCTGTTTTTAGTAGAGATAGGGTCTTGCTTTTGCTCAGGCTGTCCTCAAACTCTTGACCTCAAGGGATCCTTTCGCCTTGGCCTCTCAGAGTGCTAGGATCACAGGTGTGAGCTACTGTGCACAGCAGCATTGCACTGATTCTAAATGCCCTGTTTTCAGCACAACCTTGTCCTACTAGGGCAGGCCTGTCTGGGGCAGGTTGGCCTCAGGGGCACTAATGGGGGCTGACAGGGTGGAACATTGGCAGTCACTACTTTTACTCTCCCAAAGGATGTAATGGGGAAGGTGTTGGGGACTAGGACTCAGAGGCCACCCTGAGAGGAGATGAGCTTGCTCTCTGATGTAGGGGAGTCAAGCTACAGGACAGAGGAGATCCTGCCTGGGAGTGAGGCCAAAGACCAGACTCTTGATCATCTCTGGGCCAGGTGGCCAGTGGATGAGGATTTGGTGCCTGCTCTGATGGTGGCTATTTCTGGGCACTGAGCTGGGCCAGCAGAGCCAGGGCTGAGAGGGTAGAAAGGAGGCACAGCCTTTTCTTGCACCATAGTCCCAGGAGCTAGGAAGGCTTTGGATTGCACCCAGTCCCTTCTCCTTATGGGGAAACTGAGGTCCAAGAAGAGGAAGTGACGTCCTGACAGTTACCCTCGAGAGTCAGATACTGAGCAGGGTTCACAGCTCCCAGGCCAGGGTAGATACAGAGCTGTCCACTCAACAACAGAGCTAGCCACCAAGGTGAGAGGGAGTGGAGGCAGGAGCTGGCTGCAATCCCAGCAGACTGCCTCTCCAGGTGGCCACAGAGCCAGGCTCATCTGCCTCCCCTTCCAATATCAGGCAGGGAGTGCTCTCCTTGCTTTAAAAAATCCTCATCCAGGGCGCCTGTGGCTTAGTGAGTAGGGCGCCAGCCCCATATACTGAGGGTGGTGGGTTCAAACCCTACCCCACTGAACTGCAACAAAAAAACTAGCCGGGCATTATGGCAGGCGTCTGTAATTCCAGCCATTTGGGAGGCTGAGGCAAGAGAATCGCTTAAGCCCAGGAACTAGAGGTTGCTGTGAGCTGTGTGATGCTATGGCACTCTACCAAGGATGATAAAGTGAGATTCTGTCTCTACAAAAAAAAGAAAGAAAAAAATCCTCATCCAGCTGAACCTGCAGGTGCACTGTGGAGAGGTCAGCTCACTGGGACTGGTAGTTGATGTGACTCCTATCCTCAGGTGGCCCAGGTGCTTCTGGCTCTTGGCTGGAGCAGATGGATGTGGCAAACAGCCCTGTGTTTGAGGGCCTTGTGAGTGCCGGTGGCTCCTACCTTCCACCCCAACCCCAATCCTTCCCTTGAGCACACCAGTCACCTGCTTACCCTCTCTCCCTGGAAAAGCCCCAGCAGCCATTCAGCGCCTAACACCCAATAATTGTGCCTTTCACCATGCCCAACTTTCCCTTTACTGGGTCCAAGTTGACCTCTGAGCCAGAATCATGGTCCCTCATCAGCCTGTGTCCTGCCTACATCCCCAGATCATCCATTCCCCCCTGGGCTGGAGTAATTAAAACAAACAGACCACATTATTCATCCTAATTATTATTATTCCTCATAATCTTCCAGTGAATTCTAAATTTAAAATAAAATGCAGACTCTTTAAGCTGGTCCAAGACCCCATGTGGTTCAGTTCCTGCTATCTCTTGAGCTCACTCCTCACTCACTTTGCACCAGCCACAAGGGTGCCTCAACAGTCTCAAACATACAAGCATGGCCTTGCACTTGCTATCCCTGCCGCCGGAATGCTCTTTGTCTGCACCGCTGCCTTCCTTACTTCTTTAGGTTTCTGCTCCCACAGGAGTTCCTTAAACAGGTTCCTCCTGCCCCTCTTTGCCCCTTTACTCTGAGCTATTACCTGTTACAACATTTATCCTGACATTATGCTATGACTTTATTTAGTGGGATCTGCAACTCAAGGGCAGGAATTGGTGATGTTTGTTGCTGGGCTGCAGCCTGGAACATGGTGGGTGCTTAGGACATATTTAATGAAGGAAAGGGTCACATATCTACTGTGTTTTTTTTTCTTCCTCATAGCTACTGTTTTATGTCTTTTGGGGTATTACCCTTCTGGTGTAAACCAGGACCTCCCGGAGAGCTCTTGGCCCCAGGGGGCCTCATGGCTCACCCACCATTCTGGGCATGAATGATGCTGTGAGCCTCCCAATGTGTGGGGTCAACTAATCCCCCAGGTAACAAATCCTGTGAGTCTTCCATCTTGACATGTTCAACCAAACTCGTCTAAACTTATAAGATACTATAGTAGAACTATAGATACTAACGTAGAAGCAAGAAACACAAAACAGATCTCCGATCCCCTCCTTTCTCTCTCTCTTTTTTCTTTTTGAGCTAGAGTCTCACTCACTCTGTCACCCTGGCTAGAGTACAATGGCATCATAAGAGTTCACTGTAACCTCAAACTCCTGGGTTGAAACAATCTTCCTGCCTCAGCTCCCTGAGTAGCTGGGACTACAGGTGTGCACCACAACATTCAGCTAATTTTTCTAATTTGTAGAGACAGAGTCTCAGTCTTGCTCAGCTTGATCTTGAACCCCTGGCCTCAAGAGATCCTCCTGCCTGGGCTTCCCAATGTGGTAGGATTATAGGTATGAGTTGCCCCGCTGAGCCCCCTCTTATATTTAATAGCTGCTTCTACCTCTTCCTATTTCCAGATGGGCATACAGTTTGGACAACTCACTGACAAGAACAAGATGCCCAAGGAAAAAGGGCTTGGAGAGGCCCTCGCTGGGCCTCCCAGTCCTGGGACGATAGGGCCCTGCGCTCAGCAATGCTGTGGTGCCCCCAGCCTGGGGGACACACCTGCCTGGTGAACATGCAAGCCAGTGGGTAAATTGCCACTCTGCATCTGGGAAAACTGGGCACTACTCCCTTGACAGTATGTCTTAGGGTCAGTTTGGCTGGGCCTGGGCAACCTCATATCTACCCAACTGAGGCCAAACCCCACCTCACACAGTGTTTAAAAGTAAAAAGGAATATTAAGGGGAAGATAACTTGGTGCTGCCCCTGGGTGCAGGGCAAAGCTGGTGGTGTCCCCAGGGACCTGGCTGGGCCTTACCTCTTGATGACAAACTGGATGTTGTTGCTGGCCTCCAGGATCTTCCGGAGCTTGGCGATCCCAAAGCAGTTGGGCCTGCGGAGGGAGATGCCTTCAGGCAGCCCCACCACAAACAGCTCCTCTGGGTGCATCAGAAACTTGGAGTAGGGCACTTTGATGGGCTCCGAGACGCCAATGGCCTTGGCTGCAGAGACATAGCTGCTGTAGGGCCAGCCAGAGCCATGGGGCCATGAGCCTCAACCCCTGTCTCCCCTATCTGAGCAGGGGCTGTAGCTGCTAGAGCCTTTTTGAGAGCTGGTACTTGGCTGAACCCTGCCAACCTTCCTGAGAAGTGAGACGCTACCCTAAGCCTGTGGGCAAGGAAGCTGGAGCTCAGAGGGGACATGACTTGTCTGAGGTCACAGAGCTGGGAATCAAGAACCCAAACCAATAGGACCCCAAAGTCCATACCCAGACCACACCCTTCACCTGGGCTGTGCAGAAGCTGAGATTCAATGCGGGCTCCACCCAAGTCTGATTGTCCTCATCCTTCTGGGAAGGCTCTCCAGAATATCCCTCGTGTCACCACAAACAACCCCAAACCCTGGTGTGGCCCAACACCACACCTTGAGAACAAGCCAGATCAGAGGTTCAGTCTAGGCTCTGCTGCTCAGTGTTGTGGCACCTTGTACAAGCTCCAACCCTTCACCAGGCCTCATTTTTCCTCATCTGTAAAATAGGTCTTAGCTCATGGGGATTTTGTGAGGATAGACTGAGAGAGCATGGGTGAAGTGTCTAGCTTCATGCCTGGCAAACCACAGGGGCTTTTTCTTTCCTGTCTTTTGTCCTCTTTCCTGGACTGTACAGTAGCAAAGTCCTTATACTAGTCCTCCTGGAGACCCTGGGTGAAGGTGACTGTCAGTGAGGTCAGAGGGCAGCCTCTCCACACTGAGTGAGTCTGAATGTGAGTGTACCAACCAGGAGACCAGGACACAGCTTCTCAGAAGGGTGCAATTCTGAGGTACTGCTTTTCTCTGTGAGATTATGAAGTGGGGGCATGGCTGGGCAGCAGCCCGTCCCTCCTGCCCACCATGTTCCAGGAAGCAGCTGGGATGGGGGCTGTGGGGTCAAAGTCCTTCTGGAAACAGGGCAGCTGCAAGGAGAGCTGGGATGCCCCCAGGCCCTGTTCCGCTCCTTGCTCACCGTATCTCGTGTTGAAAAGCAGCTCCACCTGCTTCCGAAGGGGCCGGATCACATCACCATGGCTGTCTGGAAAACAAAAGGTGGCTTGTTGGTCCTTTCAGGTGACAGCTTTTCACCTCATGCCCCAGCTTAGCTGCCACCAAGAATGACCCCCACGGTGGGACCCTGGAAGGGGCAAGCCTGGGGGTGGGGGGGGCAATCTATTTCCTCAGAAACAGTACCCCTAGACAGGTTCACAATACCTGTTTGTGAAATCAGTTCTAGGCCTTCACCAGCCTAAATGGAGATATAGAAGGCTTTATGGTCTAAGAATGATGGTCTTTCCAGATGTCACTCTCTAGACCAGCTCAGTCAGTATGACTTAACTAGCAAGTGGATACTAAGCCTGCAAATTGTGTATGCTGCCACCAGGTGGCAGTGGACTTCTGTAAAGACCTTATTGTTCTCCCTGCCAGGCTGGGTTTGGGAAGTGGTAATTCTCTCCTCTGATACTCACTCATTCCATTCCAGGGGTAGATACTCCAGAGATGGAACAGACCTAACTCTTTTTTTTTTTTTTTTTGTGGAGACAGAGTCTCACTCTATCGCACTCGGTGGAGTGCTGTGGCATCACAGCTCACAGCAACCTCCAGCTCTTGGGCTCAAGCGATTCTCTTGCCTCAGCCTCCCGAGTAGCTGGGACTACAGGCACCCGCCACAGCGCCTGGCTAGTTTTTGATGCAGTTCGGCTGGGGCCGGGCTTGAACCTGCAGCCCTCGGTATATGGGGTCGGCGCCCTACTCGCTGAGCCACAGGCGCCGCCCATGAACAGACCTAACTCTTACCTTGGTGTCCCTTCCTGTCTTATTTCTGTTTTACTCTTAGAAGGGAGGAAATAAGCAGTGTTTTTTTTTTCTTCTTTTTTTGAGTCTCACTTTGTCACCCTCAGTAGAGTGCTGTAGCATCATAGCTCATAACAACCTTTAACTCTTGGCCTCAGCCTCCCAAGTAGCTGGGATTATAGGTGCCTGCCACAATGCCCAGCTATTTTTAGACACAGGGGTCTCACTCTTGCTCAGGCTGATCTCGAACCAGTAAGCTCAGGCAATCCACCTGCCTTGGCCTCCCAGAGTGCTGGGATTATAGGTGTGAGCCACCATGCCTGGCCATGAGCAGTGTTTCTAAGAATGAGTATGTCTGTAGGACATAAAGCCAATTTTGTGCTTTCAGGCTTCAATTCTACTTGCTCCAAAAGAGGAGGCTCATATCCCAGTCTTCAAATCTTTACAGAAGGCAGTGGGGTTTATATAAAAACAAAATTGCAAACAAAGTCTTATAAGGTCCCTTGCTAGAGGGAGGATGTCACATCTCTTAAGGAGGTACCTCCCAGGTCTAAAAGACAGGTCTATAAATCTCCTCCCACTCCAGGCACCCCATAGGACTTCCACCCACAAACCAGGGTATTGGAGAGAGAGGGGGTGGAGATAAGGAACAGAGACACAAGGGAAGCAAGGCAGGGATGGGGTGGGGGTGGAATGTGGGAGGTTGACAGGGCCTCACCCTCCACAGGCCTCTCTTCTGGCCTCGAGTTCTCGCTGGGGCTTTTGTCTATAAGAGAACAGAGGATGCTGGGAAGCCACATTCATTAGGTTCTGGACCCTGAATTCCCAAAGTCAACCAGACCCGGTTGTGGGGAGTGGACAGCAGGCTGGCAGTCCTCAATTCTGGAACACATCATGCCCCCCCCACCCCCCGCAATATGGGATCAGGGACCTCAATTCCATAGAGGTGCCTGCACAGGCCTCTGCATGCAGAATAGGCTGGGATGATTTGGATATGCACCTCCAAGGGGCCAATCCCAGGCCAGGCTACTCTAGGTATTGAAGACACGTGGGAACAAGACCCAGTTCTGTCCTCCCAGTATGATGGCAGTTATAACACATGATGCCAGATAGTGGTGATGCCATGAGACAGAGGACATAGGGAGAGGCAGGTGGGGGTCACAAAATTATTTCAGAGCAGGTAGGCAGTGCCTCTTTGTCACAATGGCATTATCTCTGGCCTGGATCCAAAATTGTTCCCAGACAGTGAGGGATGGTACAGGGAACACCTGTGGAGGCAAGTGCCAGGGCTGTAGGGGTGGGATGGGGTCCCCTGATGGCCTTGGGAGACTGTGGAAGGAAATACTGGGTTGCATACCAGCATCCAGGGAAAGGGGTGGGGTGGGAGGGTCATGGGTGGGGGGAGTTTGGATTGGAGGATGAAGCACAAGTCAGAGAGAGTGGTGGAGCCAGTGAAGAATGGCCCAACTGTGGTGGGCCGAGGGGAGTCGTTCTGGGGCTGGAAGAAGGCATCAAGGGGTTTTCAACATCTGCAACAGGAGGCTGAGAGTGGTGACCCTGGAAGCTCCCTGCAATGTTGTATTGACAGCTGCTAACACACCTAGGACTGACTCTTAAACGGCCCTGTTTCAGCCCATAGCTTGCGGCTGGGCGGCTCAAGTGGTAGAGCAGGCTGGACCCAGGCCTGCCCAGCTGTCAGCTCATGCAGAGAACCGGGGAACAACTGACACAGGGCACTGGGTTCAGTCCCAGATGGGAGCCTACATTGGAAGAAGGGGTTGATCTTGGGATACTTGTCTGTGGGCCAGGCCTGTTCAGGATGAACTGAGGGAAACAGTAGCCCAAGCCTGTGAGGTAAGACAGGGAACCATTACCCTTACCGGCTGAGCCACTCTTGAGACTCAGCTCAGAATGAGCTGGAAGGTACTAGAGGGCTTCATGTATGTTCAACACCAGCACAAAGAAGTGGAGGGCCAGCCCTGAGTATCAGGCCTCAACTTTCCTGGGAAAATGGGCACGTCTTAGGCAGTGGGTACTGTGCCCACACGAACGTGCCTGAAGGATTCACTACGGCCGTAAGCACGGCAGTCGGCACCCTGGAAATGACTTTTAACCAGCAACAGTGGATTGGCAGACCCAAGCCCAGCTCCCTCCTTGCCTTCACTCTGAGGATCTGCACAGGCTGATGACTCCCTGGCGGGCTCAGCTGCCCACGGTGGTGACCAGCGTGATGACACCCCTCGTGGTCCCAGGACCACTTCCCACCCCTGCTGGTGCTCCCTGGGATCTCCCAAATAAATGTATGTACCCCAAGTCTTGTCTGAAGGTCAGGTTCTCAGGGATCCTAAACAAATGAGCTGTATTTCTGCCATTTCTAGGCAGGAGCAGAGAGGAAAAGGTGAGCATGGAGAGGGTTGCCTGGGTCAGGGTACTTGATGAGCAGTCACAGGTAGCTGTGTCTTGTGGTGAAGGAAGCTGCCTACACGTTCCACCAGGTGGCCTGTGCGGGACAGCACAGGGGACACCTGGCTGGGAGTCTACCCCTACTCTGAGCAGAGGCACCTCCCCAGGCAGCAGTGACCACCTAGGGAGAGCCAGGCAGGGGATAATCAGACCCAGCCACCTACAGGGACCCCTCAGGCGTCTGTGGGTCCATCCAAAAAGGGGCTTCTGGCCAGCCATGTTGTTAGGTCCCTGAAACCAGGTGGCCAAGTCCACTCCTGGGGGTCTTTTCAAAGGCAGCAGGAGGCGACCTATGCACTGTGGGGTCCAAATTCTAAATGTGGGGAACTTGTCCGGCTCCCCACCCAGGCCTCCAGGACTCGACCCTCTACCCTGAGCAAGCTCCTCCACGTGTTCCTTGTTCCACCGGTTTCAACAGTGAGGAATTAGCTGGGAATAACCTCAATAAATGACCAGCTACATGCTGACACAATGACCGCCAGGCTTCCCTGTGAGAACACAGGGGACAGTCTGTACAGAACAGTAAAGTGACTTAGCACGTGTATAGGAAAAACACATGCCCTGGAGAAGACATACTAGTGCTTGTCCAAAGGGCACAATGGGACGTTTCTGTGCGTGTCACACAGCTCTGTGTCATTCTGTTTTACAGGGAAAGCGCACACACACAACCCTCTCATCCATGCTAGTCCTGAAAAATCTCAAAATTTTCATAATCCATCAGTTTTAAGTGGGGGGCTATGAAAAGAACTCAGGATGGAGAATCAGTAAACCTGAGTTCTAGCTCAAGACTGAGCCTGTTTTCTGTTTTGTCAAACCAAGGAGAGGGGCCTCCCCAAGAGAGAGGGCACCCTGCTCATCCATGGGCCCCAAGGCCCCACACTGTCACACGGCCTCCAGCTATGAGTGCTGCGCTGGAAATCTCCGTGGTGCTCTGACACCGCTGTGAACACAGCCAGGCGCCTTGTAATCAATCTCTCAGTCACCATGCCATGCCGCCAGCTGATCCTGAGCCTGTGGTCAGCCAAACGCTCTAGACAGCTGACCACAACCTGCTATCAAGTCCGGGCATGCTCAGCTTGTGCCTGGACAAATAATTAACATACATATATAATATAATAAATATACACATATACACACATATATATGTGTGTATAATATATACACATGTGTATTATAATATATACACATATATATTATATTATATAATATATATTTTTTACCAAAGTATTAAAAGTGCAATCATTACTGATTTAGGAAACTAAAAAGACAGATCATTTTACCTAACATAGCTACTGTTTTGGTGTGCCCTTGTTCCCCACCCCCCAATGATTATATTTGCTCCATAGTGGTAAGCAGCGTACCATCAATTTTTCATCTTTTGCTTTACGTAACCTCATAAGCCTCCATGTACCCGTGTAACGTTACATGTATCTCTCCGTTCCTCCATGCCTGTTTTTAACGGCTGTGTAACAGCCCACCAAGAGGATATTGTTAATGGTCTTCCGACAGTTGGACAGGCTCTTTCCAATTTGTCACTGTCATCATTAACATTGACACAAACACCTCTGTGCAGAAACCACTGTCCATATGTCAATTTCCTAGGACTGGATTCCTGGAGCCACCAAGGGTTGCTCATTTTTATGGCTCTTCAAGCTGACAATGTGCCTTAAAATGTAATTTGCCAATGTGCATGCTTACCAGCACTGTTCAAGTACCTATTTCTCAATACCCTCAACAAAAGTTCTGTCCAGTTGAAAGGTGCGAAAGAGATGGCCTCTGTTCAACTTTCACATCTCTGTAGCTGCGTGCGTGTTTATTTGCTGTCTCTTTTTTTTCTGGCTACTTTGCCATTCGCATGGTGGCAGATGCTGGGATGCATCACCCAAATGCCTGTTCAAGGAAGAACTCGTTGCCCAGCATCAGGAGTATAGTCAAGAGATAGCCCTCAGCTCGGCGCCTGTGGCTCAACAGGCTAAGGCGCCAGCCACATACACCTGAGCTGGCGGGTTCGAATCCAGCCCCGGGGCCCGCCAAACAATAATGACGGCTGCAACCAAAAAATGGCCGGGCGTTGTGGTGGGTGCCTGTAGTCCCAGCGACTTGGGAGGCAGAGGCAAGAGACTCGCTTGAGCCCAGGAATTGGAGGTTGCTGTGAGCTGTGATGCCACAGCACTCTACCC
>CAUYON010156869.1:0-19237 GCA_963573935.1 Arctocebus calabarensis
GTGGCGGGCGCCTGTAGTCCCAGCTACTTGGGAGGCAGAGGCAGGAGACTCACTTGAGCCCAGGAGTTGGAGGTTGCTGTGAGCTGTGATGCCACAGCACTCTATCCAGGGTGACAGCTTGAGGCTCTGTCTCAAAAAAAAAAAAAGAATGAAGAGGTGGATGAGTGTGGCAGCTCACGTCTGTAATCCTAGCACTCTGGGAGGCCAAGGTGGGTGGACTGCTCGAGTTCAGGAGTTCGAGACCAGCCTGAGCAAAAAGGAGAGCCTGTTGCTACTAAAAATAGAAAAATTAAACAGGCATTGTAGCAGGTGCCTGTAGTCTCAGCTACTTGGGAGGCTGAGGCAAGAGGATAGCTTGAGCCTAAGAGTCTGAGGTTGCAGTGAGTATGATACCATGGCATCTACCTGGGGCAACAAAGTGAGACTCTGTCTCAAAACAAACAAACAAAAAAATGAAGCAAGTGTAGGGCCAAGTGATGCTCACTTGTTGTGGAAGTTAGTAGAGTGGTCAGCCAGAACGACACCAGAGATGTTTCGAGCTCGAAGAAATCGCTGCAGAGAAGATGGTGGGAGAGGCTGGGACTGACTCGGCCTCCTGAGGATGACAGCAGGGACGCCAGCACCACTCTGCTCCAGTGTGGCCAGGAGCTCTTCCACCTGAGGGGAGAAGGGAGATTAGCTGATGAGAGGCTGGCAGATGGGAAGCAGGCGTTTTCTCTTAGGCCTGAAATGTTCTATACTTCAAGTCCCCTGTGCAAGGAACTGCCCTGCATGCTCCTAGACTTATATGCTTCAAGCCTTTTAGGACTAAGGCCCTCTGAATTTCCTACTGATAGTATCATTCTTTTAGGTTAGGAAACTGGGGCACCAAGAAGAGACCTATGTTTACATATTTATAGGTAAATTCCATTGTCCTCAGGAATATGCCTTATCTTTACTGGATGCTTTGCTTCTTTGCTGTGCAGAACGGAGGGGGGCACATGATAACAGAAAACTCTGTGCTGAATGCCACAAAGGGAACCCACTCTATAAGTGGTGGGAGTCCAGAGCAGGGTGACACTGAAGGCTGGAAAGCAGAAAGATGACCACCTGAGAAAAAGCAGGCTTAAAGCTGGACCTAGAGAAGAGGGAGGGTCTTGCCCCAGCAGTGAGGAAAGTGAAAGACAATTTGGTAGGGAGTCTGACACAGCTATGCCTAGGGTAATGCAGCCTTGACAACTGGATCCATGGCACAACAGGGAGAAAAGGGAGCTAATCACTTGCCTGTCCTTAACAGCACCAAGTTATCAGAGAACTACCCATCCCAGGAAACCAATGGGACACCACTGAGCTCCTGATTTTTCCCAGCAAGGAATAACAGCTGTAGTGTTCATCCTTTAGCCAACACCCAATCTAATCCTGCCTCTTATCTCACAGTCTCTGAGGGGTTGGTGGAAATAGGACAGGATTAGGGTCCATGTTGAGCTGCTGAAACAGGAAATGAGAGATGCTCAGGTTACCTGGCTCTGCACAGTCTTATTTTTCTGAGACATGGGATCTGTGTGCATCCAAAGCTCTAGTGAAGTTCTTAAGGCCACCTGGGGGAGGATGAAGAAGCAACACTGTTAATCAGTCTCCTGTTTTGGCTCATGCCTGAGGGAAAGGAAGAAAAGAAAGAGGTGGTGGTATCTGCAGTGAGGACAATAGATCAGAGCAGAAGCTTTAGGCAGGAAAGGAGTGGAGGACACAAGATACACACCTGTCCCAGCTCCACGAATGAGTCAATGTTCTCTAACTGCACAGGAAACTTGCCCTTCTCCATGTCGTAGACCATTCTTGAGCTGCCAATGTAGTCAAAAGTTTCCTGAGGGGAAGACATGGGTGGGAAAGGGAATTGAGGTCCCAAAGGGTTGAAAAACCTCAAGGAAGGCCAGGTCATCAAAACTGGAGGCAAGAAGGCCACTGTCTCAGGTCTTCTTAATTGCTAGTTGGCTTATACAGTCATAGTCTCCTCCTCCCAGCTGTGACTCTCCCTCCTATATGTATCACAGGACTACTCAAGCCCAGAAATGGGGAAAGCAGCCTTATTAAAGGCCTAAGGCAAACATCAGCTGTTATGTGACTGCTTCCTAACTCTCCTCCATCTCCTCTGACTCAGTCACGGCTGCTGTTCCTTTACTCTAGGGCCAGGCTATGGTGCCAGTGGGGAGAAGCAGAAGCCTTGGGGCCCCTGGTGGAAGCAGCAGAAAAGGAGTTCAGGAAATGAAAGTAAAAGGATGCTGCAAATAGATCTTATCAGTGGGGAAGAGCAGGGGTTGATAACACACTGAATCACGGTGTAGAAGCTTCCTAAAATGAAGACTCCAAGGGGAGACACATGTAGACATACCCCAAAACCTTGAGCCTATTCATAAGTTAGGTCAAGCACCAAGGTCCTCCCAACTAATAGCCACTCCCCTTTTACCATCCCGCTCTTTCCCTGCCATCCCACCCAGCCAAAAAACCCTTACTTACCCCTTGGAAGAAGACAAACATGACATTGTGGGGCAAGGTGGTCACATCAGGTGCCTTTTGCAAAGCTTCAGCTGCAACCAACTGGGTGACGAAGGAGGCAACGGCACTTTCAGCGCCTGGAGCCACATTCCAGAAAAAGGAACGACTGTCCAGCTGGGTACAGCAGAAGAAAAGACACACTTTAAAACTAGCCCTAAGCCTCCCTCCCTGCTCCAGCCAAGAGAATATACATGTCCTGGGGCAATGAGGACAACCTGGGAGTCCCAGAGTCCAGATCCCTCCCCATTTGAAGCTCCCCAACATAGCAACTCTGAAATCTGATATGCCAGAGAGAAGCCTGCCAGCTCTTTCTGTGCCAGCCCTGCCCATCTTGATCAGGGGCCAATACTCACCCGGGTGGCAACAACTACAACCCTGTCATCGGGTTTTAATGTCCCAGATGTATTTATAGGCTTTAGCATGCTCCATACATTGTAGTCAGACAGGGGGTCACAGACGATTTCTAAGCAGGACATAAACAGTGAGAGAACAACAGGACTAAGGGAAAGGTCAGCTAAAGCAGGCATGGAAGACTTCTTTGACCAGTGACCCCCAGGCTATGTGAGTTATAGTTATAGTCTCTTCCACCAACCAGTCCAGGTTGGTTTCTCTGCCACCATCCACTTCAGAAACAAGCTGCCTAAATTATTCAGAATTGTTTCCACTCTCCCACCCAATGTTCCTTGCCAGATCCTTCCTCCCTCCCTGTCTCCCTCCTACCCCTCAAATACACCCAGCAGGGCTTGTCTCTGCCCTACCTGGGTTGATGCTGAAGGTGCTCTGGATGGAGCTACGGCGCATGCAAGTGGCGGTGCTGACCACAGCGTGCATGTGTGAGAAGAGCTGCATGGCGCACAGCGGGAAGTTTGGTGCCGAGCCATTCTGACTCAGGTTATGATCCTGGTAGCACTGGAAGGAGAGGAGGACCCCACTGAGATGGGAGCTGAGGAGGCCCTCCCTTACTTCCCAGAAAGAGGGTCCCAGCAACATCCTTAAGCCACTCTGTTTTGAGAGACATTTGCTCCTGAACTAGTTGTCCTGGTACAACCACAGGATCTATAAGGTGAAAGAGAAAACTCATCATGAGGTGCAAAGGAGCACAGACTCAATGGCTTACTGGGAGCAGATGAAAGTACCCTATCCCAGGGACAGGTACAGTGGCTCATGCCTGTAATCCTAGCACTCTGGGAGGCCAAAGCAGGTGGTCTGCCTGAGCTCAGAGATTCAAGACCAGCCTGAGCCACAGCAAGATCTTGTCTCTAAAAATAGCTGAGCATTGTGGAAGGTGCCTGTAGTCCCAGCTACTCAGGAGGCTAAGGCAAGAGAATCGCTTAAGGCCTAAGAGTTTGAGGCTGCTGTGACCTATGATGCCACAGCACTCTACCAAGGGTGACAAAGTAAGACTCTGTTTAAATAAAGAAAGAAAGAAAGAAAGAAAATAGAAAGAAAGTACTCCACCTAAGTGGCCTGGCTCAATTGGAGCTTCACCCACTGAATAAGATTTGGTGTGACTTGACATAATGAGTACTGAAAATAGAGGTACAAAACCAGATGCAACACAGCTCACATATCAACTCATTATGTGACTTTGGACAAATCTCTTTTTTTTTTTTTTTTTTTTGTAGAGACAGTGTTTCACTTTATCGCCCTCAGTAGAGTGCCATGGCATTACACAGCTCACAGCAACCTCCAACTCCTGGGCTTAGGTGATTCTCTTGCCTCAGCCTCCCGAGTAGTTGGGACTACAGACGCCTGCCACAACGCCCGGCTATTTTTCTGTTTAGCAGTTCGGCCAAGGCTGGGTTTGACCTGCCACCTTCAGTATATGGGGCTGGCACCCTACTTGATGAGCCACAGGCGCCGCCCTGGACAAATCTCTTAACTGCTCTATAGGTCCAAATAAAAAAAACTAGACTACAATTAAAACATACTAGAGCTAAAAAGAACCTCAGGAATTTTACCAAACTAACTCTCTTGATTCCTAACCAAATGCTCTTTTTACTATACTAGTGGTCCTTAATCAGAGCTGTATGCCTTGCTTCACCCTATTCTTTCAAACAGTCTTACTTTCTTCCAGTCTAAAAGCCTTTAGTGCCATGAGAACAGGCAGGAGAGAAATGCAAGAGAAATAAACCTCTGGGTTCTTTTTGGAGCAACTGTCTTCAGAAGCTACCCTAATAGAATGAGCCTCCCTCTGCACTGGAGGAGAGTCTGAAAAACAGTCTTCAGTTTCTAACTGGAATTGCAAGGAGCTGGGAGAGTCATTACCTGCTTGATGACCCTGGTTTCATTTTCATCTTCAAGAAGGAAGATGGGGAAACTAAAATCTTCATAAGCCAAGCCATTGCCCAGGGAGTTCCACTGTATTTCTCTGCAATGAGCAAACTCTGACCCATAGGAGTTGGAGTAAACACCTGAAGAAAGGATGGGGGTAAAGAAATGGGGTGGGTGGTTGATGGATTATTAGGACACCAAGAGCTTAGGGACAAGGTAAGAGAACGTTTACAACATCACAGGGTTGGGACTAAGAGTTCAGAAAGAGGGCTTGGCACCTGTAACTTAGCGGCTAGGGCACCAGCCATGTACACTAGAGCTGGCAGGTTTGAATCCAGACTGGGCCTGCCAAACAACAATGACAACTACAACCAAAAAATAAATGAGTGCTGTGGTGGGTGCCTGTAGTCCCAGCTACTTAGGAGGCTGAGGCAAGAAAACTCCTTAAGCCCAAGAGTTTGAGGTTGCTGTGAGCTGTAATGCCAGAGCACTCTACCCAGGGCAACAGAGTGAGACTCTGTCTCAAAAAAAAAAAAAAGAGTTCAAAAAGAGGTAGTGACCCAAAGCAGCAGGCATAAATCTACCACCATCCACACTAAAATAGAGAGACACTGGTGTCAGGGAGCCCTAGGCTGGCGGATTAGGGATATGAACACATGGAAAAGGGGCATAATAGAAGGTAAGCAAAGGAAGAGGATGCAGAAGAGGGAAGGGATGAGTGGCAACTACAAGGAAGCACTATATTCTGTTTGGGAGTACAGTTGATACTGTAAACAGATACACACAAACATCCCTCAAAGACACAAGACTGAAGCAACAATGAGACTTAGGCACAGTAGGCTCTACTGATTGTTTGGGGATCTTACCAAACCCATCATTTGGGCACTGCACACTAGGAGAGAAGCCTGAGGCAGGACTGGGCTTGGACAGGGACACTGCAAGACCAGCAATTCGGCTGGTTTTCCCCTTCAGCTTCTCCATTAAATCCCTGGAATAGGGAAGGAATGGCATGATGGAAGACAGAAAGGTATCAGACAGCCTGACATCCTGCCCTCCAGAACAAATAGGAATGAGGGGGAATTCCCATCCCATGAGAATGAGACTGTTGACTCATTTCTTCTTTTTTCAGTTTTCACTTCTGAGTCTGGACTATATGACCCAATCTGAGCTCAGGGCTTAATTTCATCTACCTTGTCCCTGAGTGACCCTGGGGACTCTTCCTCCCTGGGGGTCCTTACGCACTAGATCTCCATTTTTAAGGCCATCAAGACGATTCCCCTTGATGGTACCCTCTTCCTTCTGAGGACCACCCCTGACCAGACCAGGGTAGCCAAGAAAAGTTTTCACCAAGTGTGAGGACTATTCACCAAATCTTTCCCTGTCTGGATGCACTGTTCCAGCAAAGACATCTAGTTCTTACCCAGTAAAGAGACTGCCCTCCAGCAGAACCATGTAAGGGGGGTTGGGGCCATCAGTCAAAACCCACTGCAGGTCCTCTTCTTTCTCCACGACATGGATAACCCCTGTGTCTCCGCTAATTGAAGCTGCCAGGACGGAATAAGATAAGTTAAAGCACCCACAGTTGACAATTCTGACTTTGCCTCACTGATTCTACAAATCTTTTATTTCAAAGACACAACATATTTGGGTAAATATATTTGGGCACCTCTGGATTTGAACTGAAAAGCCGAATTTCCCCAGCTCCACCTGAAGGTCATCAGGAGGGAATGGAGGACAAATGAGCCTGGGAAGACTCATTAAACACTTGCTCATTAAATGACAGAAAGGCTCTATGAACTTCATTTTTCTGCCCTCTTCCCCCAACCTCATTTAGCCACATATATAAGATTCTAGAACAGTAAACACCAAAGTTTTCAAACCTGTATTTCATCCAGGAAATGCCAGGCTCTAGATCTCTAGCTCGGAGTTCTAGCTTTGAATCTTCCTTTGTGAAAACATATGTGTAGATTCCCTTGGCCTCAGTAGCCTTCCTGGATCGCCATTCCTTTGCCCTATTTGGGAATGACTTTACTTGCTTCTGGACAATTTTAGGTGAGGTTAATCAAGAATTCTGAGGTCTGCAGAACAGAGCTTCCCAATTAACAGGGCTTGAATGGATTAGAGATGTGCCTAATCCATTCCTCTCATTCCTGGGGGCCTAGGGTTTCCAATGTCCCTAGGTTGGTCACCTCTAGCCAGGAGCAAACTTGTCATTTACTCCAGGAAGGCCCTGCAAGTATCACCCATTTCCGTGTGTGCCAGGAGGCTGAACAAAGAATGCTTTCTATGTGTTTCATGATCTGACAAAGATTGGGAAGCACTGCTCTAAAGTATGAATGATCCATAGTTCAGAATTACATAAAATTTGAGGCATTAAGTAATACCTCTCAAATCCCTAGTGATCCACAAAAGGATATCCTAGGGTCTCCCTGTGCGTCTCCTCCCCACAGAAAATTTGCTGTGTTAGTCATAAATAATTTTAGACTAGTAGTTCTCAGCTCTGGCTGTCTGTCAGAATAACTTTAGGGTTTTAAATAATACAGATGCTTGGGCTTTAAGTAGGATACACTAAATTAAAACCAGTAAAGGCAGGGGTCAGGCATATATACTTTTAAAAAATATGCTGTATATATAGTCTGACACAAAACATGTGATTCAGGACCAAGGCACTGAAATACAGGGTGGTAGCTATAAAGTTCATGTGCAATTTAAAATAGTGTGCAATTGAACTTTATGGGGACCCCATACTTGTAAATGCATAAACCATATGCATTTAAACCATAAACCATAGGAACTTCCAGACGACTAGCTAAGCAGACTTTTTTTCCCTATTGGATCTGGAGAAATCTAGACATGGAGGCCTTGTCTCCCAACATTCAACTATGTCTTATATATAATAAATACTTAGTAAGTTCATGTCAGTGATAATAATAAAATACGGAGAAAAAGTCTGGAACAACTTAAGATCCAGATACCAAGGCTGGGTGGTGGCTCACCTAGCACTCTGTAATCCTAGCACTCTGGGCAGCAGAAGTGGGTGGATCACTTGAGGTCAGGAGCTTGAGACTAGCCTGAGCAAGAGCAAGACCCCTGTCTCTATTAAAAACAGAAAAATTATCCAGGCAAAAATAGAAAAATCAGCCAGGCATTGTGGTAGGTGCTTGTAGTCCCAGCTACTCGGGAGGCTGAGGCAGGAGGATCACTTGAGCCCAAGAGTTTGAGGTTGCTGTTAGGTTGACGTGATGGCATTTCAGTCTGGGCAACAGAGTGAGAGTTTGTCTCAAAAAAAGATCCAAGCTCGGCATGGTGGCTCATACCTATAATCCTAACACTCTGGGAGGCCAAAGTGGGTGGACTGCTTAAACTCAGGAGTTTGAGACCAGCCTGAGCAAAACCAAGATCCCATCTCTACTAAAAATAGAAGAAACTGGATGGGTGTTGTGGCAGGCACCTGTAGTCTTAGCTACTCGAGAGACTGAGGCAAGAGGATCGCTTGAGCCCAGGAGTTTGAGATTGTGTGAGGTATGATGACGCCACAGCATTCTACCCAGGACAACAGAGTGAGACTCTGTCTCAAAAAAACAAAAACTGGTGCCGGCCCCATATGCCAGAGGTGGCGGGTCCAAACCCAGCCCCAGCCAAAAAAAAAAGCTTAGTACATCTTATTTATTGGGGTGGTGCCTGTGGCTCAAAGGAGTGGGGCGCTGGCCCCATATGCCACAGGTGGCGGGTTCAAAGCCAGGCCTGGCCAAAAACTGAAACAACAAAAAAAAACAAAAATCCTCAGCACTCATAGCTCAGTAGGTAGGGCACCAGCCACATACACAGAGTCTGGCGGGTTTGAACCTGGCCTGGGATCAGCTAAACAACAATGACAACTGCAACAAAAAAATAGCCAGACAGTGTGGTAGGCACCTGTAGTCCTAGCTACTAGGGTGGCTGAGGCAAGAGAATTGCTTAAGCCCCAGAGTTTGAGGTTGCTGTGAGCTGTGATGCCACAGCACTCTACTGAGGGGAACATAGTGAGACTATGTCCCAAAACCAAACAAAAAAAAGAACCAGATACCAATGGAATTTCTAAGTAAAACAACCCCCAACAATTTTGCCATAGTATTTAAAACATGGGAAAGGGAAAGCTAGTGTTGTAAACAAAAAATATATAATTTCAGTCCCAGGGAGAAGAAGGAAAGAAGCAATGATACTAGATTTAAAAAGCCTGAATTCTAATCTGGATTCTAAGTAGTGACTGTATAGTCTTTAGTAACTTGCTTATTTTTTCTGGGCCTTCAATAAGGAGATGATTTTCTACCCCTATTGATGTCATACTGGAGGACAGATCTAAAAAGGAAAGAACAAGGAAAAAGAAACCATATATAGCTCCCATTGAAGACTTTAAAGGGTCTAACAGAAACAGGGCATTATAATCAGAAATCAAATATGGTTTTCACCTTACCTTTATCATGTTAGCAATCCTAATTAGAGAGGGAGCCTGCTCAGAACACACAGATATGATGAAATAAGACTTATAAATAAGCAGGTTGGGCCAGGCAAAGTGGCTCAAGTCTATAATCCCAGCACTCTGGGAGGCCAAGGTGGGCAGACAGCTCGAGCTCAGGAGTACAATACCAGCCTGAGCAAGAGCAAGACCCCATCTCAAAAATAAATAAATAAGGGCGGTGCCTGTGGCTCATTGAGTAGGGTGCTAGCCCCATATAACGAAGGTGGCGGGTTCAAACCTGGCCCCGGCCGAAATGCAAAAAAGCAGAAAAATAGCTGGGCATTGTGGTAGGTGCCTGTAGTCCCAGCTACTCGGGAGGCTGAGGCAAGAGAATCACCTAAGCCCAGGAGTTGGAGGTTGCTGTGAGCTGTGTGATGCCACAGCATTCTACCGAGGGCAATAAAGTGAGACTCTGTCTCTACAAAAAAAAAAAAAAAAAAAAAAAAAATATATATATATATATATAAAAAAATGGGCATTGTGGCAGGTGCCTATGGTCCCAGCTACTTGGGACACTGAGGCAAGAGAATTGCTTGAGTCCAAAGGTTTGAGGTTGCTGTGAGCTATGAGGCCACAACACTCTACCAAGGGTGACAAAGTGAGACTCTGTCTCAAAAAAAAAAAAAAAGGTTGAACAGGAAACAAGATTTTAATGAGAAAGTGGTGATAGTCCAGCTTCTCCCCTCTTGTTTCTCTGTATTGGCCTTTGGCTTTATTTCTAGAGGAGGCTACTTTACTTCCCACAGAGCTATTCTAAGAACCCAGCAAAATGGCTCATTCCCAAAGGGGATTTCTACTTCTAGAAGAATGGAACCTAGTCCTAAAAGAAGGGAATCTGGGTCTTTTGTAGTTAGAGAGAAGTTGCAGCAAAACTGGCTCTTAGCCTATACTGGACATAGTTCTCTTCCACCCATAAAACCAGTATGGAAACTAAGTCCAACAAACGCCTTATTTGAGGCTACTTGGAACCAATTAACCTACTCCCAGTGCTTCATATAGCAAGGACATGGGAAAATTGACATACAGTATAGCTCAGGAAAGGATGGGTAGAGAAGTAGTAACTTCCTTTCTGAGCAAGTCTTTTGCTTGCCAGCGTTTCAGCTTTTTCAACCAAATTGAAAGGTTTCAGGCAATTGCACAGTACTGCTGAGATCACATTATTTACTCAGCTTTATCAATAAACGTCTATTAAAAGGCAGTTTGGCTTTCAGCTTTGAACAAAACTGTTCCAACCATTATTATAGGGGTTAAGTTGAATTTAGATGTTATCAAATTGATGATAATGAAGCCAAGACCAGACCCTAAACTTCCTGCTTACCTTTACAACTACACTCTGACAGTACTGCTCCCCCTGGAAAGATAAAACCTGAAGACAGCAGGTCAGCCTTCAGCACACAACTTTCCCCCCCTCCCTATAATTTCTACAGGTTTTAGAACCACAGTGTCATGGTATCTTATTTTGGAACACATTCATAACACAAAAAGATAGGCTCACCACCAGCAGCTCAGCGGCTAGGGTGTCAGCCACATACACCGGAGTTGGTGGGTTCAAATCCAGTCCTGCCAAACAATTGACAACTACAACCAAAAAGTAGCCAGTCGTTATGGCAGGTGCCTGTAATCCTAGCTACTTGGGAGGCTAAGGCAAGAGAATCACTTAAGCCCTAGAGTTTGAGGTTGCTGTGAGCTATGATGTCACAGCACTCTACTGAGGGCAACAAAGTGAGACTCTGTCTCAATAAATAAATAAATAAAGCATCAAGATAAATTTGAATGCTTCACTAATTCCTTTTGCAATTATTTGGCATTTTCAATGCCTTTTTTTCCAAATAGTTCATTGCCTTTAACAAGCCCAACTGTTTCCAAAAAGAACACTAAGATTGCAGGAGATAACTGGACTCTATAGAACACAAGATAACTGGACTCTATAGAACACAAGACTTCTTGTACTTCAGAAAACAGTATAGCAGGTGACTAAGAGTTCTGGCTTAGAACTTGTGCCACAAGGTTTTAAATTCTGGCTTCCTTACCAGTATGGTCTTGGGAAACTTAATTTCTCTAAGTCTTACTTACATCATTTGTAAAATGACAATATTAATATGACTTACATTATGGGGGGGGGTATTGCAGGGTTAAATGAAATGCACTTGTGAGTTAATTTTGGGGTAGGAGAAATAAAATGAGATGGATATGTCAAACTCTTGGTATCCAGCATTTACTAAATGTTATTCTTGCTGGTAGTCCTCTAGTTACAAATATGTGACTTATAAATAACTTATACTTATGAACGGTAACTATTACAGGTAATGGGTAAATGTACCTGTTCCAACTTACATACAATTTCATCTTAAGAACAAACCTACAGAACCTATCTCGTTTGTTACCCTGGGACTGCCTGTATTAATTTTCTTGCCTGTTTTGACAAATGGTTCTCTATTACCTCCTACTCACATAGTCTAATTTGAGTGCTGAGACTCCTAACCAGGACATAGATCTCTCTTAATATCTAGGGCACAGACTGAAATACCAATGTCCACAAGCATGCACCCCAACCTCAACTCACACTGGCAGCCAATCTGATGGGTAGCATTGAGCAGACGAACACAGGGAGCCGTTTTATTTAAGGGGATATAGATCTTCCTTTCCACTGAGTTTCCCTTGCACAAACCTGATTGGAAGACAAAAAGTATTAGAAAATTTGAGAGACACAGGTATCAGCTTCCATTACAGTATTAGTTCCATGTATGCCTTGGGTAAATCATTAAATATTATACTGCCTAAAATGGAATTAATGTCCATTCTTCTCACTTTTTGGGCACATTATTAGAACAGATAAATGCTCTACAAAGCACTCAGTTATGTGCCTCAACGGGTTATTACTAAGTCCACTGTAGAGCAAATGACAGGGAAGCTAAGAGAGAAAACTTGACCAGTCAAAGTAAAGTGTGTGACCTTAGTTGTGCCAGTATCTGGTTGCACTGGTGACCATACTTCTGCTTTTCTATCCTGTAAATGTATATTACTAATTAGTTAAGAAAAAGTGCTAATTTAAAGACTTAGATTACAATAATACAAACTTTCTGAGACATTTTTCCAGGAGTGTGAACAGAATTGGAAGAAACTTTATGGTATGATGTTAATTTAACATCAGTAGGTTATCTGTGTGAGGCAGCTGTAGTTTCTCCTTTGGGGAATCTTTAAAAACAATATGAATTTACAGGAGGTCACAGTCATGGTTTTAATACAGGCATGTTTGCATTTTAGAGCTCAATTAACTAGAGTCATATACCAGAAAATAAACACGTGTAAGCAAACACTTAAGTACATTATAAATGTCTAAAATTCCTTGAATTGTTACTTCATGATCTTAACAGTCAAGAGTACCCAGATCTTACCTTACTCTCACTTTACTGATGGAAGAAACTAAGGTAGAGTCACAGGGATGTAGGTTTATGGTGGAATCAACAGAGTTAGAAACGAAAACTATACCTTTTAAGTGCTGCACAGTACCCAGAGAAGGGACCTGTTTTCATCCCCAAAAGTCTATATACGGAGAAGAAAACTGAACTTTCACACCTGTTCCTTTAGATCATGGGTGGGGTGGCTGGGGCTGTGGGGGAAAATGAGGCATCCGGACTAAGATACTGAGGGTCAGGCTGGAAAGCGACAGACACGACGTACCTCTGGGGAGAAGGGACCCCTTAAGTCCAGACAGAGGGGGAACTTCTGTTGTGGGAACGAAAGAGAAGGAGGATTTACAGGGTGGTGGGACAGAGGAGCAGAAGGGACCAGAAGGGAGACGGCGGCGCTCACGGCTGGGCAGATTCCGAGAGTTAACCTCACAAACAAACCTCACGGACAAGGAGACCTCACCTGCCAGTAGGACGCAGAAAGACAGGCGAAGAAGACCCCGACTTCCCAGGTCAGCCCCGGAGCCGCCCCCAGCCGTGGCCATCTTGCCTCTCAGCTGAGCGGAAGCCTCGGTTTCCCTCCCGTCGGATAGCGACCTCTCTAGGCTGCCACCGACGCAGTCTCTGTGGCCCAGAGCGCCAGAAGCCGGAAGTTCGTTTCTCCAGGAGCTTCCGGGAGCCGCGGCCCAGGATCGCTGACGTGGAAGCGTCCGAAGGGCAGCGGGGAGTGGCGGGGCAACGATTAGGACGTCGGATTCAGAGGCCTGAAGGATGCTAACCAAATTTGAGACCAAGAGCGCGCGAGTCAAAGGTAGTGGAGAAGAAAAGAGGGAACATGGAGGCTTGATGTCGGGGCAGGGGCGACATAGGGGAAGAGAGAATGGGCAGACGTGCCGGCCGCATCGGGCCCTTCGGACGGACCCACAAGCGCACGGGAGGGAGAGAGTTTAGGCCCTGCGGGCAGTTGTTCTTCTCTTCTTTGGCGTGTCCTCGCGTTTTTATTTACGTATAACGCGGTTCCTGCACCGCTAGGGATTCTTTAACTATGCCCGCTCCCTATTATCTATTTCACTTTTGGGGGCTGTGTTCTCGCTTTTTTATTCTTTTCCAAAGACCCCGTGACCTGTTGGCTTTTTCCAACAAACAAATTTTTTTCTCTTAAGACTTTACAAGCAAAGAGAGCTGTGGCTGTTAGTGGAGTGGCTGTAGGGATCGAGTCTTGACTTCTGTCACAGGCACCTGAGTCAGTAGCTTTTTCGGAGATGAGCACAGGCTACTTGCACCATCTCAACAGCCAGTGGCTCCCTTGGGCTTTATTTCCTACCTGGGAATAGGCAATTGAGGCTTGTAATCCCAATAAAGTCTGAGCTTGATAGAATTGTCAGATAAAATACAGGACACATGGACTTGTAATAACCCTTTGAGGAACATTTAAATTTCGGGCAAAGAGCGGATACTTTTTTAGTATTGTTCGTTGTTTAACTGAAATTCAAATATTACTGGCCATTTTGTACTTTTATTTGCTATGAATGGCAACTCTAGAACTGGAGTATAGGTCGATGGGGATACAGGGTAAAAGACTGAGATCTCAATAGTAGTCTTTCAGAATTGTTAGAATAGGAAAGTCAGAGAAGTAAGATCTCCTGAGACCTGGAAAGACTAAATCTGGAATATTTAGTAAGATGCATCATCTCAAGCAAAGTGGTTAGGAACTTGGTCTTCAGAGTCAGACGGGTTTGTTTTATAATCCATTAACAAGCTGAATGACCTTGCAGGACTGACTTAACATCTAAATCTCCTATGTCCTCCTCTGTAAAGTGTGAGTATTCTCTTTTAGAGAGAATTAAAATGAGAAAGAATATGGAAAGTATTAATGGTGCTTGGTGTGTAGATTCATTAGTTCAAAAAATGAAGGCCATTATTAAAGTGAGAATATTGTTTGAGCAGTTTCTAAAGCTCATGGGAATCTTGATCATGAAGGCAGAGTACCATTAAGAATTTATTTTATTTTATTTATTTTTATTAAGACAGAGTCTCATTTTGTGGCCCTTGAGTGCAGTGGCATTATAGCTCACAGCAACCTTCAACTCTTGGGTTAAAGCAATCCTCTGGCCTCCGCCTCCCCTGGGACTAGCTATTTTATTGTTGTTGTTGTTGTTGTTTTGTAGAGACGAGGTCTCTTTCTGGCTCAGGCTGATCTCTACCTTCTGAGCTCAGGGCAGTCCACCCAACTCGGCCTCCCAGAGTGCTAGGATTATAGGCATGAGCCACCTCATCTGGCCATTAAGAATTAGTGTGGCCAGGCATGGTAGCTCATGCCTGTAATCCCATTGCTTTGGGAGGCCAAGGCAGGAGGGTCTCTTGAGCCTGAGGAGTTTGAGATCAGCCTGGGCGATGTAGTGAAACCTCATCTGACCAAAAAGTAAGAAAACTAGCCAGGTATGGTGGTGCACACCTGTAGTCCCAGCTCCCAGGGAGGCTGAGGCAGGAGGCTCACTTGAACCCAGGAGTTCAAAATTACAGTGAGTTGTGATTGTGCTGCTGCATTTTAGCTTGGGTGGTAGAGTGAAACTATCTCGAATAAATAAATAAATAAACAAAAGAATTTCTGGGACCTGGATAGTTGAAATGTGTCTTCATAATCCTTGAGTTTTCTCTACTCTTTTCTTGGGCATAAGAGAAGGAAAAAGGAAGATGTCAGAACATTTGAGAGTTAATATTCATTAATGAACATTTTAATATATCACAATTTTTTTAAAAGAGGAGAAAATAGGCTCGGCGCCTGTGGCTCAACGGCTAAGGCGCCAGCCACGTACAACTGAGCTGGCGGTTCGAATCCAGCCCCCGGGCCCGCCAAACAACAACCAAAAAAAAAATGGCCGGGCGTTGTGGCGGGCGCCTGTGGTCCCAGCGACTTGGGAGGCGGAGGCAGGAGACTCGCTTGAGCCCAGGAATTGGAGGTTGCTGTGAGCTGTGATGCCATGGCACTCTATACTGGGTGACAGTTTGAGGCTCTGTCTCAAAAAAAAGAAAATAGGCAATTTAGAAGAAATATAAATGTTCAGTAAATAATGAAGACATTTCCTCCTCACTAATCATGAAAGAAATATAAAAAAAAGTGATAATTGTTTAGAGGTCTTATATTAGTAAAAGATAACAGCAAATAACTGATAACATTCTGTGTTCGCCAAAGTATGCAAAAGGGATACCTCCATAAACCTGGCAGGATTGTGCAGCGTTCCAACAATTAAACAGTATTTACTAAAATGTTAAATGCACATACTCTATCCTGAGCAATTGCACTTTGAGGCCTTTATCCTAAAGCAGAAATGAAATAGGCTAACCAGGAGTTGGAGGTTGCTACAAAAAAAAAAAAAAAATGAAAGAAAAAGAAATAGGCTTAGACTTTGTGTAGCGGTATCTTCTGATTGGCCAAAAATGGGGGGGGGGATTTATTTATTTTATTTATTTTTTTTAGAGACAGAGTCTCACTTTGTCACCCTTAGTAGAGTGCTGTGGCGTCACAGCTCATAGCAACCTCCAGCTCTTGGGCTTAGGTGATTCTCTTGCCTCAGCTTCCTGAGTAACCGAGACTACAGGTGCCCGTCTCAATGCTGGGCTATTTTTTTGTTGCAGTTTGGCCGGGCTGGTTCGAACCCACCAACCTCTATATATGGGGCCAGTGCCATACTCACTGAGCCACAGGCACCACCCTGAGGGAGAAATTTAAATGCTTGTCAGAATAATATAAATGTGGTCCATTTGTACCTTGTAGTTGTTAAAAAGTGAGGCTATACATATATTTATATGTACTTAAATGTAACGAGATCCATCTCGTATCCTTAAGTGAGAAACAAGTTTGCAGTACATTATAGTGAGATTCTCATTTTCTTAGAATAATAAAATAATAACTACATTAAAAATCTGAAAGGTTGTACTCCAGACCTTTAATACTTGTTCTTTATGGGAACTTTCATTTCCATTTATGATGGAGTAACAAAGATCAGATTTTCCTTTCCATCTTAAGCAGCTGTACAAAATGTATGAAAAAGGGTTTTTAGACATTGGACAACAGACAGTACAGGAAAGTGATTCCTGAGAGAAGGGAAATAAATAAGGCAAGTCCTATGATTGTCTTAGGTTACTACCTGGGGAGAGTTTCAGGTTGCAGTGAATAGAGAGGGAGGAGCCCTTTGAGCTCTCTCAGGAAACAGAAGTGTGAGGAAGCAAAGATAGCTGTAATTTGCTGAGCAAAATACCGGACAAGAGGATGCTGCTTAGAGCAATGGAGATCTGCAGGGGTACCCTTAGGCCAGTGTTTTTCAACCTTTTTTTAAATCTCATAGCACACTTGAACCTTACAGTTAAATTATATTGATTAAAAAAAAAAAGAATATACTTAATATGCTTTGAACTTCTTTCAAAAATAATTAATGCTGGATCCACACCTTTCACCATTAACTAAGATAGATTCTCACTGGATTAAAGATTTAAACTTACAACATGAAACTACAAAAGTACTAGAAGAAAGTGCAGGGAAAACTCTTGAAGGAATCGGCCTGGGTGAATATTTTATGAGGCCCAGGCAATTGAAGCCCCGTATCAAAAATACACTACTGGGACCTGATCAAACTAAAAAGCTTCTGCACAGCCAAGAACACAGTAAATATAGCAAGCAGGCAGCCCTCAGAATGGGAGAAAATAACTGTAGGTTATGCCGCCAACAAAGGTTTAATAACCAGAATACACAGAGAACTCAAACATATTAGCAAGGAAAGAACAAGTGGGCGGCGCCTGTGGCTCAGTAAGTAGGGCACCGGCCTCATATACCAGAGGTGGCAGGTTCAAACCCGGCCCCAGCCAAAAACCGCAAAAAGAAAAGAAAAGAACAAGTGATCCCATCTCAGGGTGGGCAAAGGATTTGAAGAGAAACTTCTCCAAAGAAGAAAGACATATGGCCTACAGATGCATGAAAAAATGCTCATCATCCTTAATCATCAGAGAAATGCAAATCAGAACTACTTTGAGATATCATCTAACTCCAGTAAGATTAGCCCACATAATGAAATCCCAAAACCAGAGATGCTGGTGTGGATGTGGAGAAAAGGTAACACTTCTACATTGCTGGTGGGAATGCAAACTAATACGTTCCTTTTGGAAGGATGTTTGGAGAATGCTTAGAGATCTAAAAATAGAACTGCCATTTGATCCTATAATTCCTTTAGTAGGTATATACCCAGAAGAACAAAACCACATTGTAACAAAGACATCTGTACCAGAAAGTTTATTTGCAGCCCAATTCATAATTGCTAAGTCATGGAAGAAGCCCTAGTGCTCGTCGATCCACAAATGGATTAATAAATTGTGGTACATGGAAGAAGCCCAAGTGCCAATCGATCCACAAATGGATTACTAGATTGTGGTACATGTATGCATGGAATAGTATGCAGCCTTAAAGAAAGATGGAAACTTTACCTCTTTCATGTTTACATGGATGGATATTCTTCTTAGCAAAGGATCTCAAGAATGGAAGAAAATTTATCCAATGTACTCAGCCCTACTATGAAGCTAATTTATAGCTTTCAAATGAAGGCTATTGCCCAATTATAGCACAAGAATATGGAGAAAGGGGCATGGGAGGAGAGGGGAGGTGGATGGGTAGAAGGGGAGGGGATGGGTAGAAGGAGGGTAATTGGTGGGATCACATCTACGGTGCATCTTAGAAGGGTACAGGTGAAACTTACTAAATGCAGAATACAAATGTCTTCATACAATAACTAGGAAAGTGCCATGAAGGCTATGTTAAACAGTTTGATGAAAATGTTTCAGATTGTATATGAAGCCAGCACATTGTACCCCACGATTGCACTGATATACACAGCTATGATTTAATTTAAAAAATAATAATAATTAATGATCTTTAAAAAAGAAATTTTTGCAGCATGTGCCCATAGCTCAGTGGGTAGGGCGCCGGCCACATACACCAAGCCTGCTGGGTTTGATCCTGGCCTGGACCTGCTAAACAAGGACAACTGCAATCAAAAACTGGTTTGGCAGGCTCAGTGCCTATAGTACAGTGGTTACAGTGCCTGCTGCAGGCACCAAGGCTGGCGGGTCTAAACCCAGCCTGGGCCAGCTAAACAACAATGACACATTCAACAAAAAAAACTTGCTGAGCATTGTGGTGGGGACCTGTAGTCCCAGCTACTTGGGAAGCTGAGGCAAGAGAATTGCTTAAGCCCAAGAGTTTGAGGTTGCTGTGAGCTCTGACACCGTGGCACTCTACTGAAGGCGACATAATGAGACTCTGTCTCAAAAAAAAAAAAAAAAAAAATTTTTTTTTTTTTTTGCAGCATACTGCTTGAAAATCCCTGCCTTCCTGCGCCTTTTGAGTACTAATGTTCATGTGTGTGAGAAAACTCTCCAAAACCTAGAGAGGTACCATTGGAAAGGAGAAAGCAGGATAATCTCTAGGGCTCACAGTGCTGGGAATAGTTTGTGTTCCTAGTAACCAGAGTGGAAA
>CAUYON010156871.1:0-11490 GCA_963573935.1 Arctocebus calabarensis
CTGTAGTCCCAGCTACTAGGGAGGCTGAGGCAAGAGAATCGCTTAAGCCCAAGAGCTGGAGGTTGCTGTGAGCAGTGTGACGCCACGGCACTCTACCCAGGGTGATAAAGTGAGACTCTATCTCTACAAAAAAAAAAAAAAAAAAGACTTTATGCAGAATTGTCAAATAGCTCTTTAGCAATACTTAGAAAAAGAAGCCTTAGGGAAAAAGGGGGAGTTAGTCTTACATATACTTTACTAATTATATATGTCACTGGTTAGAGTTGAAACACATTCTTCTTAGAAAAGTATCTCAAGAATGGGAAAAATAAAATATCCAATGTATTCAACACTAGTATGAAACCAATATGTAAACAATTGCATGGTCATAAAAATCATAAAACACAAACATAGTCTAGCAAGCGGGCAAGGTGAGGGGGGGAGAGAAGAGGAAGTGGCAGGGCTATTGGCAGGAGGATGGAGAGCATTTAATGGATCTCACCAAAAGTGCACAGTGTGAAGGTGTTCAGCATGTTCTTCTACAATTTGAACTTTACTTTGGAAGTGAGAACAATGTAACCTAAAAATGTGGATCCTCATATAAACTTGAAATAAAAAAAATAAAAATTTTGAAAATGCCACTGTCACCACAAAATCAAAGCACAAGATTAAGTCAAAGACATCTTTCCTTCGTTGCATACATCCCCTTCTCCCAAACCCAAACAAATAGATTACTGAAGAGCTCAGTAAAATGAGAAAATCAAGAAAAATTTTCAAAGATACTTAGACCTTGGGATTTAAAAGAAGGAATGTCCATCCTATACTGTATGAATAGAAAAAAAATTCTTGATTCAAGCAAGCTTCTATAGAGATAAATTATTACTTACCAATAATGCATATGTCTCCTTATTGAATGTATTGCCTTCATGACCACTTCATTGTTTAATGATCATACATCTTTTTTAAATAAACACCTAACAAAAATTCCTAAAAGCATATTAATAAACATTGAACACCCTAGAATAAATATTTTTCTAAAAAGTTATTTATAAAAAACATGGACTTAGAGAAACATTAAAGCAGATAAGACTGAAGGAGAAATTCTGTCTCAGGTTCACTGAAAGACACGAGCAAACATGAAAGCAACATGCATACACAATTCTCTGCCAAGAACTGTATGAGTTATCGTCTCATTCTCAAAGTTATCTTACAAAGATTCCCGCAAGGTAGGAGTTACTTCCATCCTCTTTATAATAGACTAGGAAATTATGACTTTGGGATTACTTTGTTTACCCAAATATATGTAGATTTATGTTCTCACCATACTTACAGCTCAAGCTTTTTCCTAGGATTTCTCAAAATTAAAGCTTTTTTTACTCCGATCCTTGAAAAAACAAGGGACTTTTAATATTATGAAAAGGGAGGAAGGTCACTTTTAGAGAATAAATTTCTAGAAAAGAGTATTTCTGACTGAACAAATATCTATGATAAAACCCAATAAAAACATGTCAAAAGTCTGAGATTTGAGATCAGAGAGTTCACCTGAGTTTCAGCCTTCATGTTCGTACTCTCCTGTTGAAGAATTACAAGCTACTCTTCAGATGGTCAGAGAAAGGGACAGCTGGACATGAACCCTGTGGCTAACTCCTTAATGGGGGTTTTGGGGTTTTTTTTACATACTACATGATAGTTAAAATAAAACTTTTGCTGATCCATGGTGACAGTCTGTTGGTAATTCTGAATAATCATAGCATGAGAAAGGTTCAGTGAGCCCACAGTATGGACCCGGGATTTCCTGCTGTGGAAGTGGCCAAGTGCATGGAAAACTGTGTTCACCCTAACACAGCAGTGGGCTGTGATGGTACAGATGGGCTGGTCATTCTCAAAGGGCAGTGTTCTATAGACTGAGCCAACTCAGTGTCCTGAGGGAAATATATCATCCTTATTCAGTTTATGTGCACTCAAGCCCCCCTATGTCATCACTGAAGAGGAAAGGTTTTCTATGATTTTGAAGGAACACTGGATTGAAAGCTATGTTAGTTGCCAGGTTCGCCATAAAAAAATCAACACAAACTGATGGCTTAAAACAATGTAAATTTATTCTTTCACAGTTCTAGGGGCTAGAAGCCTGGAATTAAGATGCTCATAGGGCTATAGTTTCTCCAGAAACAGGAAAGAACCCTTTCTTGCCTCTCCTAGAGCCTACTGGCTCCAGATGCTCCTGTGGGCTGTATGATGCCAATCTCTGAAATCTGTCTTTACTCGGCTCCTCTCTTGGGAAACAGATGGACACCCCACTTTTCCATCTGCTGTAAAGACAGGTGGCATGAGTTTGAGGGACTGGAGATCCTTAGTTTAATTACTGCCACAAAGACTCTTTTTTCCAGATAAAGTCACAGTCACAAGTTTGAAGGGTTTGATCATATCTTTTGGGGACCACCTTCAACCCAACAAAGCAGCCCAGAGCTCAAGGCCTCAGGAGTTAGGTACGCCTGGGTACAAGTCTCATCTTCACTTACTAATTGAATTACCCAGAGTGTTTTTCTTATCCATTAATTAAAGGGGATAGTATGACCTGAGTTTATGGTGGGAAAAAAAAAAACACATAATGGGAGCAGTGATGCCAATGGCATAGTGTCTGGTACATATGTTCTCTCTTATTGATAGCTATTTCCTCAATAGCTTACGTTATTGGAAACAGTTGAAGCTCGTGCAGGGAAGAGCAGCAGTTTAGCACCCAACTAGAAAAAATGTCTGAGACGTGAACATCATGGGCCTATTGCTCTAATTGACATAACTTTGGAAGATAGAATCTAAAGGCTATCAGGAAAATTAATTATCCTCTGGGCCAACTGACCTAACTGTAAAGATAAGTAACGCTCAGAGAGAAAGAGAGACCAAGCATGTTTTATCCATAAATCCATGGAACGTTGGGGGTATAACAAAACTAGAACTCAAGATGTTGGGTTCCCTAGTTAGTCCCTACCTCTGTATACTGTTACTCGGTGGATCAATCATTACTGGCAATTATCTTCATCGACATAAAGAGAAATGAAAATCTTGAAAAAGTTGATTTTTTTTCAATTTCAGATTGTTGTATTGAAACTGGCTCTATGTGATAGTTAATTTCATATATCAATTTGACTGGACCACAAGGTAACCAAATTTTGGTTAAAAATTCTATGTATATCTGTCAGGATGTTTCTAGATAAGGTAAACATTGACTCAGTAGATTAAATAAAAGAGATAGCTCCCCCAAAATAGGTGGACCAATTTTTTAAAATAAAATAGTCTATTTTTCTGTGTGTATACATATGTGCACATAAACACAAACTGTATGCCGTCTGTGCTTAGATATATTTATATACTCTATCTGTACATATCCAGACACTATATAGTGTCTGTATGTATACTTATATACACATATGTATTCTATATCCACATACAGTTATGTGACATATAACAACATTTTGGTCAACAGTAGACTGCTAGTGCTAGTGTAGTAACATATAATGCTAGTGTAGTAACATTTTAATGGAGTTGAAGATTCACATTGCCTAGTGACATCTTGATGATTCTGACCCTGTGTAGGCCTAGGCTGTGTATATTTGTATCTTAGTTTTCAAAAAAAAGTTAAAAAAAAAGGTAAAAATTAAAAATTAAAAAATAGAAAAATTATAGCATAAGGACATAAAGAAAATATTTTTGTATAGCTCTACAATGTATTCGTATGTTAATCTGCCTACTATTAAAGAGTCTAAAAGATAATTTAAAGATTTATAAAGTAAAAAGTTACCGTAAGCTAAGTTTAATCTATTGTCAAAGAAAAGGCTGATTATCGCTTTAGTGCAGCCTAAGAATATAGTGTCTATAAAATCTACTGTGATGTATAGTAATGTCATACCCGTTCATTCATTCACTCCTTATTCACTGACTCACCCAGACAACAACCAGTCCTGTGACCCCATTCATGTTAAGTGCCCAGTACAGTTGTTTCATATTTTATCTTTTTTCCATGTTTTTATTGTACTATTTTTATGTTTAATACACCCATATATGGCAATTGCCTAAGTATTCAGTATACTAACACGCTGTACATATTTGTAGCCAAGGAATAATAGGCTATGCCATACATAGGTTTGTATCAACTTAAATGTGTTTTGCCATGCTCAGATATTTGCCTAGACATTATTCTAGGTATGTCTGTGAGGCTGGTTCTGGATGAGATTAATATTTTAATTGGTAAACTTATTAAAGGAGATGGCCCTACTCAATCTACTGAAGACCTAGTGAGTAAGAGAGAATTCACTCTGTCTGGGGTTCTTGAACTGATACATCAACTTCTCCTGTTTTTGGACATGGTCTGAAACTTTCGCCAGGCACATGAGTTCCAAATAATCAATTATTGAATGAGTTATTATTCCTTTTAATTTAACCTTACTTAAGAAAATTCATTAAAGAGGACATTTAGAGACACTTCCTGTTTTAAAAACCACTTTCTACACAGTGTGCAGTATGTGGTTAATGTTCAGACATGTCTGTTGAATAAATAATATAAAGAGTTTTGGAAGACTGTAAATTGGCAACCCGACTTCTTCCAAATGGAGGTATGGTTAACCTCAGCTTAAATTTCCTTGATGGTTCTAAAGCCATTTTTAATATAATTCTACCATTCTAAGTTGGTAAATTTTATTTCCAGAGTACAGGATAAAGGGCCTGTATACTAAAAATAACTTATGGCACTAGTTTGGCAGCTGCAAGTAATTTGGGGGCTGTGCCAAAAGTCTCTTTAACATGGGCTGTCTAGTCTGGCGTGGGGAAGGGTGTACTATTGTGGCCTACTGTTGGACTTTGGAGGATATATATAATCACCCTCACATAGCTTCTAGGATGAAGGGGAAGAGTGCCACTAATTTGGTTGATACTGAATCTGGGTACCAGACTTGGATTTGACTTAAAGAAGCAATAATAATAGAACATCCCAAGATGGAGCCACATGGGCAGAAAACCAAGACTGCTTTTCTGGCCAAGGTACCACAGTGTCAAATGTGCTTTTATCTCTCTGGGAATCCTCATGAAACAAAGTTTATGAAACAAAACAGGAGATAATTGATAAACACTGTGTATTAGTTGGGAGCTGTTGTAACAAAGTGTAATAAACCAAGTGGCTTAACAGAAATTTATTGGATCACAGTTCTGGACCCTAGGAGTTCAAGATCAAGGTGCTGGCAGGACTGTGCTTCCTCTGAAATAGAGACGAATCTTCCTGGAGTTGTCTTCTGTACCCACACTTCCCCCTTTTATAAGGACACAGTCACACTGGGTTAGAGGCTCCCAGAATGACTAATAAATTAATTTGATCTGTAACAAACCCTTTTCCTCCATGGCTTTCTGAGGTGGTAGAGGTTTGAACTTCAACAATAAGGTTGTGGGGGTTATGACTTTACATCTTTCAGAGGGCCCACAATCCAACCCTTAATAGAAAGTAACATCAATGAAAAAACACGTTAACCAGGCAAGATATTCACAGGAAGTGGCTTGTTAAATCAAAGTTTTGTCATTTCACGCACCAATGGTTTGGTCTGGGAAGGCTGGAGATAATTTTTAATGCAGGTTTCTAGGAGGGCAAAGTCTTTTCCTATAGGCACTCCAGTGGCAGCCTGCTGAGCTGAACTAGGAAACCAGGGCCAACCAGGCCAAATGTGAACATGCAGGCAGAGAGCCAGTGTTTAGAGCAAGCTCTGTGCTTATCACCTGGACTGTTTGACTGATGCTAAAGAGCTGGATTTGATGAATGCCAAAGAGCAATGGGTGAGAGCACCTACTCAGGCAAACAGCCTGACAGTTTTTAAAGGAAAGACAATCATTCAATTATTCGTCCTCCATCCAGGGAAGCCCAACACTGCACAGTTTCAGCTCTTTGAAGCAGAGCAGTAAGGAGGTTGCGTGTTGTTTCAAACTGAAAGAGACATGGAGCTGCCTTCTCATCCCTTTTTGCACCAATGTGGCCATTTTCCAACATTAATAAAAAGTTCTATTTCTGCAAACATAACCTCAAACTTCATTCTCTCTCCTGTGCTCCAAGGGTTTGATGACAAACTTGGCATACTAAATTTTATAGATCCAAATCAGTGTTGAACACAAAGGAAAAGCCAGTGCCCTATGGTAATACAAGAACATGATTATTTTTGGACAGAAACCACTTAACACAAGCACAGCTGCGCAGGCCTGTCTCACTTCCAGAGATCGTCTTTATATTCCAACAAGTATCCAAGCTCAGACAGCATTATTAATATGAAGTAAAGCTATGTCACACTTGCTTTTCAAAGATAGTAAATCCACCAACACCAGCAAAATTAAATAAATATTTGAAGCCTAAAGTTAACGTCTATGAGAGAGCCAGGAAAAAGTAGAAATTTCAAAATCTGGGTTTAAATATGTATCTTTTGTATGAGATTTCTCTCTAACCATTATAGATCAACTATATATTGACTACAGAAATGCTATGTATTCAATAATGAAAATTCCACTTAAATTGAAATAATTAAGAGTAAATGCCTGTGAAATGGACTACATAATGGGGTAGTGGTTAGCATCGTGAATTTTCAGTTTTCAGTTACTAAAGCTCTATTGAATTCAGGAGACTTTTCAGAACACCTTTACGAATCTGGCCTTGGGTGAACTTTTCAGCTTCCTCTCTCAACTGTACTCACCTCCACCTCACCAACCCTCCTCCAGAATACACATATTGTGGTCCCCTCTCTTGATGCATCTTCCTTTCAGGGCCCAATATTCCGGGAACCAAGTCTGTTTTATGGGCCCCTCTTCGGTCACCTGTGTTGCAGCCATAATCAAACATGCCATACTTTGGAGTTTACAAATCCATCTCCTCTGCCATCTGTATGTTCCTTCACAGCAAGGACTAAAGCCCCCATATGTTAGTAAGTATCAGTGGACACTTAACAAATAATTGTTGAATAGGGGAATTTGGCGTGACTTTGATGATATCTCACATTCCGTATAATAATTAAATGTGGTTGAAAATAACTAAAATAATTTATACTGTATTCATAAAAAAATATTCTAGTATGAAAGATAAAATAACTGGTATATTCTGTGCTGGATTAGTGATTCTCTAGGGGGTTTTGGTCACTTTTCAACACTGTATTATTTAATGACCTTTTTGTTTTTTAAAAAAATTTAAGTTCATTTGTGAAATGTTGAAAAAACTATAACCCCAAAAATATTATTCTAAATATCTAACTTTTTAGTATTCATAAATAACATCTGTTGATTATTTTTGTATCCAGTCTTTTTAAACACTTAATGAGCATCAATAATGAAAAAGGTTGGTAATACAGTAGACTCTACCAATGCAGCATTTATATGTGAAGAACTGAGAAATAATTACCAATGCCAAAAACAAAACAGAGAAAAATGGCTTTTTGTAGAGGCACAGAGACTATTTTCTAGTGCTTTATAATATCACCATGAAAAGGGGGGATTAAGCACAAATCTCTATGTCTTTTGAGAGAAAACTGGCATCAGAGGTATAAAGTTGAGGTAGCTGTAAATAACTCTTTTAAAATGTAAAAAAAATCAAAGTATCTTTCTTTTTAGGAAGTACAATTCTTTTACCTAGAGGCAATTAAACTGAAGCTAGTTTATTCCAATTTGTTAGTAATATCAAGGGTAAAATTACCCAAACATAAGATTCCCTGATTTTTTTGATTCATTATTGAGAACAATTTCTAATAAATTAGTCTCTTTTATTCTCAGCAAAAAAATATATTAAAGAAATATAATTTATTTTATAGAGGCTCAACAAAGCCCTATATATGTATATGTATAATCTTTTTATCTATCTATCCATATATATAATATTGTTACTACCCAATAGGGATGAGAAATTTATGTATTTATTCAAATGACAGCCATATAATCTAATAGAATGGTCATTGACACACTATTCATAATAACCTCAATCTGGAAACTATCCAGAATCCACTCAACAGTAAATAAGCAAAAATTATATATTTACCCAATGGAGTAGTTTACAGCTATGAAAATGAACAAAATGCTACTGTATGTAACAACGTGAATGAATCTCACAAACATCAAATTGACGAAAAAGCATATAGAGTAACTACAGTCCAGCAAGACTATGGAATGGTGCCAGGAGTGAGTATGAGGGTCAGCCATGTGGGGAGGTTATACCCAAAAGAAGAATCAATCTGGAGCCTTCTCTGATGTTTTAATATATGTGTTTAATTCACAAGAAAACATTTAGCTGGACACAAAATATGTGCATTTTTCTGTGCACATGTTTTATTTGCTACAAAGATTTTTAAATGGGCTCTGTATCTACTAGTTTTCTCTATGCAACACTTATAGACAAGCCATGTGGTAATTGTGAGTTTTTGTTTTAAAAAAATTCAAAGTTCTAGGTGGCACCTGTGGCTCAAAGGAGTAGGGCGCCAGCCCCATATACCGGAGGTGGTGGGTTCAAACCCAGCCCTGGCCAAAAAAAAAAAAAAAGGGACAAAAAAATATTCAAAGTTCTGAGACCTTAATTCATCAATAGCATTCAAACAATATGAAACATTTTTAAAAATCTCTAAAGACTCATGAATGAAAACAAGCATTTTGCAGATGAACACTAGCAATGAACTCTGATCACCTTGACGTATTTTTTTCTGATTAATGCTGAAATCCATATGTAGTATCATAACAATTAATTGCAGGCCTCTTACAGGTATGTTTTTTATGTTGCCTTATAAACATGTCTGTTTATTTGCCACAGGAACTCGGGCAGAAATTGAACCTCCTAGAACTTTTAAGCATTTTCATTTATGTATAAAAATATGTAGCCATATTACTGTGCTTCCAAAAAGCCTTCCACTTACTCAGTAAAGCTGTTGCACTGAGTTATCAAACTGCAGGCCACAGTCATCCAGATAATCCCTATGAAACAACAGCCCATTTGCCAGCTCCTTTATATTTTCCAGAGCCAACAAAATAGGTCTGGATATTACTCCTGGAAATAAAAATTAATACTCTGCCATGTCACTGACCAAAAAAGATTATTTTTTGAATGTTGGCACCTTTGTTCTATGGCAGAAGTTGGCAGATGTTTTCTGAAAATGTCTAGATAGTAAATATTTAGGCTTTGCTGGCCATAAGCTCTGTGTACCAACCACTCAACTCTGCTCTTATAATGTGGAAACAGCCACAGGCGATATGTAATCAAATGAGTGTGGCTGTGTTCCAATAAAACTTTATTTATAAAAACCATGGGTGTGCCACATTTAGCCCATAGGATGTAGTTTTTCCAACTCCATTGCTAATGAATTTTAAAAAGTGTTTCCATTTGTTTTATTTTGTTTTTCCCTTTCCTATGTGGCCAACAAATAGGTAAAGTTTCTATTGTTATCTTCTGTAGTTGTCAATCTGGGATACCCAGTTCTTTGGGTATCCTCAAGTGTGCCTCAATATTAACGTTTGATGAAAATCATACATTTATGTAGCATGCACAGACTAAGTGACATGTCAGACTCCTGGACTTTTCAGTGGAATTCCCCCAAGTTCTTCCTGTTTAAATATTGTTTCAGCCTTATTCCTTAATTAGTTACAATCTACCTGTCAAAACTTAGCTTAAAATTTGTATCTTTCAGAAGCCTTTCCTGATGTCCCTGGGTCATTTCTTCTCACACACATGACACCTACTACTTCCCTTTTTATGTTACTTATTATACTGTGGTTCTTACCTCAGAATCTAAATCTAGACCGCCTGGCCTTAAATATCAAGTCAGAAATTATTAGCTTTGCAACTTTTGACAAGTTGTCAACCTCTCTGTGCCCATGTCCTTGCCATAAAATGAAGATAAATAATGGTAACAGACTATGTAAGTTATTGGGGGGATTAAATAATGAAATATAAGTAAATCATTTTATAACAATGCCTACACATAGTAAAAATTATTTTTCCTTACTATTTTAAATTGATAACAACATAATACCTATGGTGCATCTTAGAAGGGTACATGTGAAACTTATTAAATGCAGAATATAAATGTCTGAACACAATAACTAAGAAAATGCCATGAAGGCTATGTTAGCCAATTTGATGAAAATATTTTAAATTGTATATAAAACCAGCACATTGTACCCCATGATTGAATTAATGTACACAACTATGATTTAACAAAAAAAAGAAAAAGAAAGCACAATACCTACAGTTGTGCCTCTCCTTGTTCACACATTATGCTACTGATGTCACAATTGACATCTTTTATATTGTATATTCATCAACAAAGTTTTGTTACTATAGTCAACTTTGTGTTTGTTTTAATTTCTTTTTGTTGGAAATATCTCTAAAATACATCCAGTTTTTGTTTTGCCCTAGTAACTACAAACTTATAACTGTAACAGAATCTGTTTTGAATGATTAAACGTGTTTTCCAGTGTTGGAAGCATTACTATCTGAGGACTGGTTATTATCATTCAGGGACATAGATGCTGAGTATAAAATATGACCTCACTGAAGCTTTCTCATTCTAAATTATCAATATTCGCCTGCTGTATTGTCACTGGCATCGACCTCAGTTGCCCAAAAATACACCTGCTTCAGATTAGTTGTGTCCATTTGAAGTTACAATGAAATATCATGCTCTCTAAAGTGGAGTATTTCTCTCATATTTGGAGTATCTGGAGTGAATAAATCTTAAACCGTAACAAAACATCAAGAAAATAAAGAAAGCAATAATGGGGGAGAAAATTATAACTCCCTAGCCCTTTGAAGTAAGACATTGTCTTTGTTTTAATTGGCCAAAGAAATGTGAGAGGTGTCTAACTCTCAAGCAAAAACTTTCAAATCAGTATGGTTCATATTACTGTCCTCTTATCTCTCTGCCAAGAGGCTGGGAATACTTCAGATAGAGGCTGCTGCTTCATTAGGTGTTTTTCAGAGTAAATATATTATGGAACAACCAATTTAAAAATTAACAACAATATTCCATTGCTGTGGTAACAAACATTCCATTGCTGTGTTTGTTACCACAGCACAACTTAGCATATACTGACTGATGCATTTAATTATAGTTAGTTATTTTTTTTATTGAACATTTTTGCACTGTATCTATATTAGGCTTTAAGTGTAGACATTTTTCATAAAGAAATAGAAATAAGGCCTATCCCTAAATGGGTTTATGGTATAGTAGGTTAAAAATAGTAACTGGAGGCGGACAAGTAACAGCTTCCTTGCGGCTGGGCACAGTGAGACTGGGGAGAGAGGACTTCAGGCATCTCTGCCAGGCGGGATCTGCCCAGAAACTTCCCTTTGGGGACACAGGGAGACAGCATGAGGTTTCTGGACACCCTGAGGAAGGCTAAAGCGGCGGAGATTGGGCAAGTGGTTGTGTCTGTTCATTCGGTCTGATCCTGTCGGCGGCTGTGGGTGGGGCAGCAGTGGGACTGCAGGCTGGAAGGGCCTTGCCTGTAAGCCGTTTGGGT